>JAOXJP010075038.1:0-29266 GCA_025762735.1 Platanus orientalis
GACTTGTTCCCTTATGTTTATATAATTAAATTATAATATGTTTGTCAACCATTATGTATGCATGTGTACTTTTAAAGAATGTTAAAATACAAGTGTACTAAAATAAGCTAATGAATCTATTGGTTCCATTGTGCATATGTAGTTAGATTAAAATATGGTTTATAAGTTTCTATGATTTTTACAATATTACTTTATGATATTTCCGACATTTCTGATATATGTCTTATTTTAGCCTAACCGACATTTCCACTGACACCGACATTTTGAACCTTGCCTGGAACCCAAATTCTTTGAGGTCAAGCCCATTTTCTTAGGTTTTCCCTTGCCCTTAAAAGATCGTCTCCCGGAGGGTGGACCAGCTTTTGTGCACTTAAAATCTATGTACAATTTGTGCACATGGATCAAGGGGCAGACACATTAGCGCCAAAAAGTGATAAGGGCCCCCAAAAAGTGTAAATCACTTTTTAGCATTGATATGTCCACCCCTTGGTCTGTGTGCACAAATTGTTCATGGATTTTGAGTGCACAAAAGCTGGGTTCCCCGGAGGGGGTCAATTACAAACCCAAGCTAACTAAAAATCCGCATTCTTCAATGAACTAGGGTTATTTTTCTTCATCGAGTGACCCCCCTTCAAAAGGCTCTCAAAGATTGTTTGGGAATCCAAAAGCTAGGCTGCTAGTTCTTGTGGATCTAAGACTCTTAGACCTTCAATACCCTGTGACCTATCAATTTTTCATGGCAAACTTGGCCAACACGAGTAACACTTCCAGCTAAGATTTACAACTTACTAGAAGAGAGTTTTGAGCATGATTTTTTGCTTAGGTATCAGAACAGTTTGAGCTTGTATCTCACAAAACCCAAAGGTTAGCTTTTATTTGAAGATCTTAGAAACTAATTTAACCATCTTGCACTTCCCACATGTGTTTGAGAGATTTCAAGGTCAATCAAACCATAACTACCCAACCTACACTTATCGTAAGCCATTTTCGATTGAACCATTGCAACCAGAGCATCCAGGATTTCAAAAACGTACTTGGAGTTTGTGTGTTTTTTAGTATGGAAACCCCAAAAAAGGGGTTGCACTATAAGGGGACATTTTCTCTTGAAAAATCATCATTACACATTAATGAGAGGGTATGACTCATAAATGCATTCACACTACGAACATTAACCATGGCCCTTAGATGTGGATCCTCCTTGTGGACCCCTAAGTATCCCTTCTAAGATTCATCATATAAATCCCAAGGTTCCATAGAATCCATCCCTGTAACAACCTAAAAATTCGCTACCTTATTTAGGCGTGAAACCGGGTCACTACTAAACCGGATCCATATGAAATTAGCTATAAATTTAAGCCTTTTACCTAAACCTATGATCTTCATGGAATACTTAACCTTAACTTTAAAGCAATATAAACAGCGAAATTACCGACTATCACATCTAACCATAATCTTAAAGGTGCAGCAAAAATATACCATAAAATATAAACCAACTAACCATCATATCACAATCTCTCATCACTACAACTTGAACATACAACTGCAAGTCTCAAAAGTCAAACTTTAATTTTAATACATTCCAAAATGAAAGTTTAATATGAAACATATAGTTTAGAGAGAAGTATAACTAATTGAAAAGAAAAATATTTGATGTATGCCTTCTTCTCAACCTCAAGGTACTCCAAACGGTGCACCTGCACTAAACTTCCCCTGTAATAAAAGTGGTATAGATAGGTGAGATCCATGGCTCATAAGTAGGTATAAAAAACTTACTACAGAAATCAGACAAGTAAAACATGAATCTTTCCATATAAAACACTAAATATATCTCCATACAGAATACATACCATGTTCTAATGTATAGACATACGCTAGTGTGCATACATCATCTACTAGTCATCACAAGATCTATACATTCATCATCATGGTTCATCATGTAGGAACTATATATTGCAATACATATGATTCTAACTACACATAACATTCTTCTCATATCTACATATAATAATATTCATAACAATATGTATTTACAATCACATGACAAATATTTCATAGTCCATCCATGATAAAAATATCTAATATATATCTCAATGAACATTCCTATTCATTTCTCATGCATAGACTATACTTTTATAATATAAATATGGTTGTACAAATCATTTTAAGCTAGACATGCATCATTCTTAAATAATTAGTAATCCTAATAACACATTTGTATAATGAGACATGAAATTCTACTTTCATATTCAACAATTCTATTATTACCTTCGTACTTACCATTCACCGTCTTACTTGTTATTTATCATAGGTTACTTATCATTTATCATGTATTCACTGATCACTCATTAGCTTCCATTGTCCTTGTCTTGATATTTACTTATCACTTTTTATTGATCATTTAATACTTATTATTGATCTTTATAGCATTGGCTTGTATCTTCATTAATAGCTTATACACTTTCTTTTCTTTTCATGAGACTTTTTCTCTTACATAGCTTATAAACATTTTCTTACTTACGAACTTTAGATGTTTCCATTTCCTTGTCTTTATATTTTTTTTCCTTTACACAACTTGTAACTTTACTTTGATTTTGAAGTTTATGTGTTGTTCTTTTAATCTTGACATTCATTCTTTCTTATAAGCTTTCTTATTCTTCTTATAATGGTTTCACTCATTTTTGTGTCTTATGAACTTTTTCTTCTTTCTTAACATAGTTTCATTCTCAATGGTGAGGCTTTTGAGGTCATTTACACTTGTTCATATTTACTTGGTATCACTTTCTTACACTTGTTTTTCACTATCTTATATTTTTCCTTCACTTTCTTTTACTTTACTATTACTTACTTACATTTGACATATCATATTATCCCTAATCATAAGAGACATCATCATACTATTGCATTATTACCCTAATGGGAGGACCATTATACCATTGCATTAATATCCCAATGGGAGGGCCATCATACTACTTATTCTTACATAGTTTATGAACCTTTCGTTACTTTTGAAACCTTTATGCTTCCATTTCTTATCTTGACATTTTACTCCTTGATATAGCTTATAAACTTTTCATTTCTTCTTATCATAGTTTCTTTTCTTATCTTCTAACATACTTTACTATATTCTCATTAGTGGAACCTTTACTATTACTTTACACTTTAGCACATTGTATTATTTTCCAATGGCAAGGGCCGTCAGCATATTGTATTATTCCCCAATAGCAAGGACTATCAGCATATTGTATCATCCCAATAGCAAAAACCATCGACATATTATATTATTCCCCAATATTAAGGGTCATCGGCATATGGTATCATCCTAATAGTAAAGACCATTGGCATATTGTATTATTCCCCAATAGCAAGAGTCATTCATAGATTTGTTCTTTATGTCTTAGCCATCTTTACTTATCTTTATTTTATAGTCATCGTTTAGTTTACTATATGGTGAGACTTTCATTATTAGACACTTGTCTCTACTTTCCTCACTTATCTTATTTCATTCTTTATTCCCAATAATAGGACATTTACATCTTGACATTCTTACTTATTTTCTTTTATGTTTAATTGATATTTTATCCATTTCACCCTTCATTGGTTTATGACCAACTTACTTTAATATCACTATGTGACCTCTTTAATCATGACACAAGAACATATACTTTTCACATGTTATGTTCATTAACTTAGCAATAAAGAATAAATATATCATTATAGATATTTATTGCATCATCAAAAGGCATCCAAGAAACATGTAAATAGTAAAGGAAGCATTAAGAAACATTTTATCAAACATATAGAGTGCAAGAATTAATGAAGTAGCATGGAAAGTCAATAAAGTATCACAAACTACCATAAGCCAACATATATTTGAAGGAATTTGTCATTGGAAACATTAGGCTCATGCAAGAAATCCAAAGACATCCAATAAACATGAGAGTAATATATAAAATATGTAAGAAACATTTTATCAAATATGTAGAGTGTAAGAATCAAAGAAACTCATAAATAGCCAAAGAGGGAAACCCAATCTTTACCATTTCTAAGCATATCTTACTTGAATCATTTCATAGGGTTTCCTAAGCAATTCATATACAACAAAATGCTAGTATCATCACATGGAGATCAACATGCTTCACATTTAACCCACATAGTAAAGAGATGTTCATCACCAACTCAAATAATCATAATAATCATGACAATCAAGCAAATCAACCATCACTATTCTTCATGGAAACTATAGAGTTATAGAATCCTAGATCATAAGCATTCATAAAATATGAGAATTATCCTTTAAGGAAAATACATATATATAGCTTGCAAATTTACTTTTCTTCATAGTATAAATTAGGGATTTCTAAGATCTTAGCATATAATAGCAAGATCTCATCACAAATCACCATAATAGGTAGGGTTTGTAGGAACCTAAAAAAGGGGTTCACAAACATGAGAGAAAATAAGCATAAAGTTAAGACTTTGCCATTACAAGACTTCTAGGAACCTAAAATCAAACAAAAATTTGTATAACTACTTACTAAGCTTCTTTCCTTACTCTCCAAGAAGATCTTGGAGAAGAACCTCATTGCCATTTCCTCTATTCTCTATAAAATGATGTATAACTAGTGTGAATTAGATTAAATATGAATATCTATGAAGAAAATGAGTTAACCTTAAAGATTTTTAGTGTTGGGAGTGAAACTTACCCAATTAGGGAAGAACCTCCTTCTCTTAGCTCAAGAACTTCCCTAATCCTCTCTTAGTCTTATCCTCTTTATTTTAAGAGAAAAAATGACCTAAATGATGTTTAAATAGGGTTTGAGTTGCCCTAGATGAGTTCTCACTCATGTAGGGTCAAACAGAAGCAAGCCACGTCATAAAAATGGTAAAAATCATAATTTTCAGGATTTTCAGCATTTCTAGACGTGACATGATAGATCACGGGGTTTGTGATTGACCATGGGTCATGATCGACCATGAACTTTGTGATTGATCATGGATTTTATGTCCTAACACTGTTTGTGATTGATCATGGGATTTGTGATCGATCACAGGCTCTACCCGAGAGGTGTGTCCTTTGTGCGTGATCGATCACGACTTGGATCACAGATACAGGATTTTTCATTTTGACCTTTTGACAATAAAATAGTCATAACTTTCTCTAGAAAACTCATTTTTACAAGCCACTTATTGGGTTGGAAACTAGACTCAAATATATTTCCATGGATATATTTCTTGAACCATAATTCACTCGAGAGTTGTATCAATGGACCTAGGAATGTACCCTAAATACACAGGTCTATCAGTACAAACACCTCATGGTAAAATGAGCATAACTTCTTCTAGGAGACTTGTAATTGCACACTGTTTATTTTGTTAGACTGTAGACTTCTAGATATTTCTATAAAGGTATGGCATGGCCTCCAATTTTCTCATAATTAGTTTCAATGGACCCACAAAGTTACCCCAAATGCAAAATCAAGATAACTTTCAAACTTGACAAGTTTGAGGCCTAACTTAGGTCTTACGTTTCTAACTTGGTCCAAAGGGTTCATAAACCACTTTATGATATGTCTAAACATGTAAAATGATAATTTTACCCTTGTATGAGTAAAATTATATTTTTACCCTTTAAGTAAAAATGCGGGTCGTTACAACCATAGCATGTAAGGCTAGGTTTCCACATCCACGAACTGACTCCAAAGATCTAAGAGCTAGAACCTAAGATATACATTCCTTACTATTCTTGAGCTTATTGTGTTTGATTGTTACATCACTTTTCTACACTTGGTTCACTATAAAACACATCCTGAACTATTTTGCATATACCTTGCTTGTGTTATTTCGAGTTAGCATAGTGTACAAGTCTTCACAGCCGACTATGAGTTCACAGTCCCCATATTGCTATTGTACATCTGTTGTGGTTTTGTCTAAGCTTATTCTTTATATATCAGCCTGTGTTAGAGGCAATACACCTCAAAAATTACATCTTTGTGGTCTGACGACCTAGAGTTAGACGGTTGAGCAACTCTTTATTATCTAGAACTCATTTCTTACACAGTGTTTGAGATTTTCATTACATATACTTGTTGTAGTCTATTTTGAGCTCATCTTTGCATATTTGCCTCCTGTAGAGGGCTTTATACCCTAGAGTTTTAATTTTCATTATGTTGAGCATACTTGATATATACATGCCTATATTAGAGGTATTATTAGCTTCTTTGGAAGCTTGACGGTTGAGCTAAATGGCTATTGAAAGCCTACTACTAAGAGAGTTTTCTCCAAAAACTTAATCACTTTTCTAGTGATTGCCTTGGTTGGAGACATTTGAAACTATGACTACCTAAGCGAGAGACACCCAAGATTTGTGAAGTCCTTGCCAGAGACACCAAGGACGGATTGAGTGCATGCCTTTGACACCATGCATGAGTGGTTGCCAAAGACACCAAGTATGTATTTTTGGATTCATTGATTTTCCATTATAATAGTCATAAAGTATTAATAAAATTAATAAGCTCAGTGAAAATCTCTTAGAGAGTGGATGTAGGCCCTAGAGTGACCGAACCATTATAAATCTTATGTGCCTTGTGTTTGTGATTTTGCATTTTCTTCTCTTTATTTTTAGCACTCTTAATTGTTCATTAGCACACTCTATATTTAGCACTTGAACAATCCAACACACTTGATAGCAAGCATAGACAAACACTTAGTGAATTGAACATTAACTAAACATCATAAGTCACTAAGCAACTGGCCTAATCAATAATTTCCTTAGAGAGGTAATTAATTGGGGTAGAAATTTAATAGGATTTAAAGAATTTAAAATAGTCTTATTCAAACCCCCCCTTATGACATTTTGGTATCAGAGAATAGGTCACTCTAATAAGGATTAACACCCAAGTGAAAAGATCTTAGTATTCCTAGATGGCCAAGGAAGATAGTCACTCTACTTCTATACCTCCATATTTCAATGGAACCAACTATGCCTATTAAAAATCTCATATGAACATTTTCTTTAAGGCTCTAGATCATAGAGTGTGGGGGCTGTGATGAATGGTTATACCAAAGCCTAAAGAAGAGTGGAAAAATGCCGAAAGAGACATTGATGGTGCCAACTACAAAGCATTAAATGCCATTGTGTGTGCCCTTAGCCCAGAAAAGTTTAGGAGGTTTTATCACCAAGACATGGCTAAAGAAGCAGGGGATTTTCTAGCGATCACCCATGAAGGGACCAACATTGTAAAGCAATCAAAACTTCAAATGCTTACTTTAAGCTTTGAGTCCCTTAGGATGGAAGATGATGAGCAACTTTTCGACTTCCACACTAGTCTCCAAGACATAGTTAACATTATGAGAGGTCTAGAAGAAGAAGTGAAAGATTCCAAAATTGTTACAAAGATTCTTAAATCACTTCCTGAGAGATTCCATTCTAAGATTACTGCCATAGAGGAAAGCAAGAACATAGACCAAATCAAATTAAAAGAACTATTAGGGTCTATTCAAACCTTTAAACTAAAATTAAGACCTTTTATTAAAAAGAAGGGCATAGCTCTAAAAGCGGTGAATGAAGAAGTTATCTCAAGTGAAGATGAGGAACTTGATGAATACCTTGCCTTAATTTCCAAGAGATTTAGGAATTTCTTTTGGAAGCCCAGAAAAACTATGGAAGGAAAATGGTTTTCAAGAAACCATATGACTCATTCAAGAAGGAGAGGTCCAAGGAAGGACCCATGTGTTATGCGTGCAAGGGTTATGGCCACTTGGATGTTGATTGTGCAAAAAAATGGCCCAAGAAATTTAAGAAGAAGAAGGTCATGGTTGCTGCCACATCCTCAGCCACATGGGATGATGATGACTCTGATAGTTCGAATATTAAATGATCAAGCAGTGAAGAGGGAGACTCTTCAATTGGAGTGAATGTTGCTAGGTCATATATAATATGTTTGTCAATCCCATGGTCAAAACTCTCAGATTAAGTCTTTTGTCTTGTAAGTGTCCAAGTTATGCCTCAAAGAAGACTACAAGTGAAGATGTCAAAGTGGACCAAAGACATGAAGCCCAAGGAAGGAAGAATGCCCCCAAGAACTCCGGAGTCACCAAGGTATAAATCATGCATGCATCATGTGAGGTTTTGACTGTGAGTGGACCATATTATATACCTAACCATGCATGAGAAAGACACTAAAAGTCCCAAGGCAAATGCCCAAGAGAGGGGCTGGTAAAGGCTAAAGAAGAAGTTCATAAACAGGCTCCCTAATTGATTATCAGATTGGTAATCAATTACATCCCTAATTGATTACCAATCTAGTAATCGGTTACCAATAGGGTAATTGATTATGGTAGTGACTCAAATCAAAAATTAAAGTCCCGAGTTTATAATCGATTACAACAAGGGTTGCAAATTTCCAAATTTTGTAACTCATGTATGTAATCGGTTACAGTGTAACCGATTACCAGATCCATGATCAGTTACGAATATGGTAATCAGTTATAGGTGCACAAATATGAAAAAAAAATAACTTCATTTTTAATCAATGATTAAGATGAGTTGCCAGTTTCTAAAGATTTCAATTCAACGTTGGAGAAGGGTCAATGACTCTTTTAAGAGGAAAACTTTTCTCTTTAGAGCAACACTTCAAGTAATTAAGAGAGTGTTAGAACATTTTTCCGAAATTGAGCCTCTTCATAAAAAAAATCTTCCTTTCTCATTGTTTTGAGCTTTCAAGACCATCTCCCTTGTTGAAATTCAATCTCTAGCTACTCTCTCACTCTTCCAAGCTTCCAACTAAAGAAGAGAGACAATTGTAGATTGTTACCCTAGAGGAAGCCCTAGCTTGGCTAAGGTCAAGGAGCTCAAGAGCCATGGTTTGAAGTAGTGTGGGTGAATAGAAACATCAACCATAATGTGGTAATATTTGCTTACTCCTTGCATTCATATTTATTTTCATATTGCTTTACTTCCATCGGAGACACCGGAAGTTGAACACACTCATCAAAGACATTGAGTGTATTATTTAGCTTGCCAAGGGCAAGTGATTTAGGTTTTTTATGTTTTTGACCAAGATTGTAATAGTCAATCTAAATGAAATATACCTAAGCTTGGTAGTGATCTTTAAAAGAGTGGATGTAGGTCATCATGCCAAACCATTATAAATCTTGTGTTGTGGATTAATTATGTGATTGCTTATCTCCTTGTTAGCTTATATCTACTATTGCACATCATCTATTTGATATTATCCTTGAGTAGCTACATTATAACACACATACACACTTGGATTAATTCAAGAAAACTAAAATTGAAATAAAATCAATCCTAACATTCGAAAATGGGGTAATCAACTTTTAAATCCTATTTACCTCCTCTAGGATTAACCTTTTAGGTATTTTAATTGGTATCAGAGCCTAGGTTACTTGTATAGGGCTTAACAACCCGAGTTAGATCCTAGTAAAAATCCTATAACAACACAAGATGGCTAAGGAAGACACCGGTGGTATGTTTATTAGTACTCCTCCATTTTCTCTGATCAAGAGGTAGAGACCACATCTCCAAAAGAGATTAAAGGTTCTCAACAAGGCCAAGAGGAGCTCACATCTCAACCAAGCTTCAAGGATGAAGTTGAAGAAGTTCAACCTCATCCTATGGAGAAAGACTTACCAAGGGATTGTCTCAAAGTGACATTCTTGGTGACCCAAACACTGGAGTAAAGACAAGATGACAAATAAAAAACATTCTAAGTCATTTTTGTTTCACATCCAAAATAGAGCCTAAGAGAGTGAAAGAGGCTCTTAATGGTCCAGATTTGATCGTGGCCATGTAAGAGGAATTAAATCAGTTCAAAAGGAATGATGTGTGGTTCCCAACTAAAAGGCCTTCTAAAAAGAATGTCATTGGTACCAAATGGATGTTCAAGAACAAACATGATGAACATGGTACAGTGATCCAAAACAATGCTAGATTAGTGGTGAAGGAGAATTGACTTTAAGAAAATAATTTTTCCTATTGCTAGATTGGAGTCCATTAGAATTCTTTTGTCCATTACGTATTATTTAAATTTTAAATTATATAAAGTGGACATTAAGAGTGCATTCCTAAATGAGATACTCCAAGAAGAGGTATACGTAGAACAAGTAGAAGGATTTATGGATTCTCATTTGCCTTACTACATATATCATCTCAAGATCTTTTGCTTCTTGACGAAAAGTGTCTTATCTACACTTCCTCTATCAAAATGGTGATCAAGAAGGAATCTAGTAAGCCTCTCATACCAAGCTCTTAGAGTTTGTTTGAGGCCATATAGTGCCTTCTTGAGATGATATACATAGTTAGGCAAGTGAGGTTGATACCACCTAGACTTCCTTTAGTGTAGGTGCATGTACTAGGTACTAAGATGCCCCAAAATAATCACATCTTACAGCAGCTAAGAGGATCATCCATTATGTCTATGGGACAATAGAGTTTAGGTTATTGTACCCATTTGACACCACATTTGAGGTTATAGGGTACTCAGATGTTGATTGGATTGGCAATGTTGAAGATAACAAGAGCATGAGTGAAGGTTGTTTCTATATTGAAAACAATCTTATTTCTTGGCATACTAGGGAAAAAATGTTATTTCACTATCAACCACCAAAGCTAAGTACATTGTAGCCGATAGTGGATGCACTCAACTCCTGTGGATGAAGCAAATGTTTAAGGATTACAAGTTGAGCCAAGACACTATGAGCATATTTATTGACAACAAGAGTGTGATTGACATCTCAAAGAATCCAGTCCAGTACTCAAGGAAAAAAACACATAGACATATGACGCCACTTCATCAGATAGGTGGTGGAAGAAATGGTTGTCTCCTTGGACTATGTAAAGACTGAGGACCAATTGGCAAATATCCTTACCAAACCTTTTGACTCAAAAAGGTTTGAATATCTTCACAGTACCATTTGTTTGTGCACCATCAATTGATTCCCTATTGGAGACAACTTGACTCACCCAAACTTGGGTCATTTCTAAGGTAAGTTGAAGCCTCAAATACCTCTTTATGCCAAGAGTGGAAAGTGCAAGTTATGGAAGATGGGTAGCATATTTTAAAGGTAAGTGTGTATTCTTCACATCACCTAAACATGTATAAGAGAGGGTTGGAATCTGCTCATATTCTGACATATTTTAGAGGGTAGACACAAGGTGTGTAACCAATTACCAAATTGATAATTGTTTACACCCTGACTGATTACAAATCTAGTAATCGGTTACAAGGGAAATTTTGGGAACAATTTTAGCACGACTTATACAAGTGTGGGACTTGGTTTTAGAACCATTTCTCACCTCTCTCGAGCTTGTACAACTCTTCCTTTGATCTCTTTTCTGGGTTTTTTCCATCCATTGAGTTCTCTCTAGTTTGTGTAAACCCTAAATGGCTCAATTTAAGAAAACTACCTCTCGCACATCCAAGCAGAATGAACCTACCAATGCATCAACTACGGGCCAATAATCCAAGAGATCTTACGATAAAGGGAAGATTCCAATGGTGGAAGAGCCTCCTAAGCATTTTCGAGGGAGGAAGTTTGATCCAACCTCTCTATTTTGCAACCCCGTAAGCTTGAGTCGCTACGAGGACACCTTCTCTACACGTGGGTTTGTGGTTGAAAGATGTGTGGTGCCAGAGGTTCTTAAAACTATGCACCTATGCGAATGACTTCCTACCCAAGGATAGATACCACTCTTCATGGTCAAAGGGCCCATCTAAGATGAGGTTGTGTGTATCTTCTATTTAAATATCTTCGACGAGGACTATGCCTCCCTCTCATTCACCTCCAGTGACTATAAGGTACCAATCCACATCAACCCCAACTACATTTCCAATGTGATGGGTATTCCATGAGAGCTGCACAAACCTGTTCCATTCCCACCTCTTTAGATGACACCGGATGAGAAGGCTAATATGACAGTTTGGTTCTATGAGAAGTTGGTGGCTTGGGTAACCCGCTTGAAGAAGAAGCCATGTCTACCATTGGTGAAGTTTCTCCACCACGTCTTCACCTACAACCTATTGCCTACGACCCAATGCAACGAGCTGATAGTTCGCATGGTGTACCTGATCAATTCCATCCTAAACGATAAGAGCGTTGACATTCCGGCGATCATCTGTCACACGATGATCAAGGCTGCCTCTACCAACCATGCAACAGGTAGCATGCCTTTCCCCATCCTGCTCACAAAAATCATGATGAAGGAGAAAGTCCCCTTCGAAGCTAGAGTAGTTATTCGTCGTAATACTACAATAATCGTAGACTCTCTATCCAAGATGGACGTAATTACGACGGTTGGTGAGAAACCAAACTGCACCTTCAAGCCCAATCTAGCCTAAACAACCTCTGTGAATGTCCGAGGGATGATCATGTACATGCTCAATAGTCTGATGAGGAAGGTCAATCATATCATCAAAAATCAATGTCGCCTCATGACCAATCAGAAGGCCATAACTACTCTCATCTCCTGCGAGACACCGGATGAGCCTCTCTTGTTTGTCTTTGCAAGTGAGAGTGAGGAGGGCAATGAGGAGGCTTATGACCAGGCTATGGATGAGGCAGCTGATGAGGACAAGCTAGATGGCTCAGGCATGGAAGAGGAAGGTGATAAGAAGAAGAAGAAGAAGCTGAGAGGAGTTCCTCGTCGGATGATAGAGGCCTAGAATATGTCTACACTGAGGCTGATTAAGGGAGCTTGATGATGGCCTGCTTCTTATGTTTTCTTTTTACTAGGAGTTTATATTTTTTTTCTAGGCAATGAATTCAAGAGCCTTAGGAGCTCTTTCTTTTTATGGACTAGATGTAAGATGTTTTATTTATATTAATGAAATCTTCAATTTCGATGCATCTTTGTCTATTCCTAGAAAAAAATGATGAGAGAATTCTCATACTTAGGGGGACTGTGATATTCGAGGAGTTGTAGTGATTGAGTTGTGTGAGTGACTACATTGAGGGGGGGCTAATTTTAATTCACAAATGCACATCCAATTTTCTTAAAGTACTTAGACACTTGGAACCATTGCATTTCACTTCATGTTTATGATGCAGGTTCAAGGCCAATCAAGATACTCAAGGGCATCAAAAGTTCATTTTTATTCATTGAGTATCTATTGTAATTATGTAACTGGGGTATGGGTTTGTTTTGAATGGTAAAATCTAGTTTTTAGAGGTTTTTCCATGGAATTGACGAAGAGGAAGATTGTTAGGTCATATGTAATATGTTTGTCAATCTCATGGTCAAAACTCCTATGTAAAGTCCTTTTGTCTTGTAAGTGTCTAAGTTATGCCTCAAAGAAGACCACAAGTGAAGATGTCAAAGTGGACCAAAGACATGAAGCCCAAGGAAGGAACAATGCCCCAAGAACTCCGGAGTCACCAAGGTATAAATCATGCATGCATCACACAATGTTTTTAGTGTGAGTGGACCACAATGTATAACTACCCATGCATGAGAAAGTCACTAAAAGTCCCAAGGAAAATGCCCAAGAGAGAGATTGGTAAAGTCCAAAGAATAAGTTTAGAAACAGGCTCCTGAATCGATTACTAGATTGGTAATCGGTTACAGCTCTAATTGATTATCAATCTGGTAATCGATTACAACCCTAATCAGTTACCAATAGGGTAATCGATTATGGTAGTGATTGAGATAAAAAATTAAAGTCTGAGCACCTCGCCTCTTGTTTATAATCGATTATAACAAGGGTTGCAAATTTCCAGATTCTGCAACCCTTGCATGTAATTGGTTACAGTATCCATAATCAGTTACACTTGTAATCGGTTACATATATGGTAATCAGTTCCAAGTGCATAAATATGAAAAAATTAGGGCTATCAACAGATCATATACAAATCAGATATAGGCATACCGTACTTGAATTTGTTTCTTTAATCAAATATTAGATCGGAGTCGAATATTTTTTCAGATATTTACAAAAACAATAAGGACCTAGGAATTATAGAGATAAAAGATGATTGATAGATTAGTGAAAGAATGGGAAACTGGCTACTGGGAGCATTCTTTCATTTAAATTGGGAATGGGAGATGGGAAATGGGTTAAGGTTAAGGTTAAGGTTATGGTTTTCTTATGTTGTATTCTACATAACACGTCCTACAACCTTATACTATTAATGTTAATCATATATTAATTTCAACGGATTCGAATATTTAGTCACATAATCGAATCAGATATAGATTCATTCGAATCAAATATTAGTGGATCAAACACGAATTGAACACGGATAATAATCGAATAGTTGACAGCTATAGAAAAATAACTTCATTTTTTAATCTATGACTAAGATGAGTTGCCCGTTTCTAAAGATTCCAATCTAACATTGAAGAAGGGTCCACGACCTTAATAAGAGAGAAACTTTCCTCTTTAGGGCAACACTTCAAGTAATTAAGAGAGTGTTAGAAAATTTGCCAAAAGTGACTCTCTTCATTGAGAAACCTTCCTCTCTCATTGTTTTGAGCTTTCAAGACCATTTCACTTGCTGAAAATCACTCTGTAGCTACTCTCCAACTCTTATATGCTTCCAACTAAAGAGGAAAGACATTTGTGGGTTGTCCCTAGAGGAAACCCTAGCTTGGCTAAGCTTAAGGAGCTCAAGAGCTAAGGTTTAAAATAATGTGGTTGTACTAAGGTAGCTTATCAATGAGCATTCCCACTTGGTAGAATAGCAACATCAACCATCTTGTGGTAATATTTGCTTACTCTTTGCATTAATTTACATCCATATTCATTTCCATATTGCTATACATTCGTTGGAAACACCAGAAATTGAACAAACTCACTAGGGACACTGAGTGTATTATTTATCTTGCCAAGGGCAAGTAGTTTAGGTTTTGCATGTTTTTAACCTAAATAGTAATAGTCAATCTAAATGAAATGTACCTAAGCTCGCTAGTGAGCTTTAAAAGAGTGGACATAGGTCATCGTGCTAAACCACTATAAATCTTGTGTTGTGGATTGATAGTGTAATTGTTTGTCTCCTTACTTGTTAGCTCGTATCTACTCTTGCACATCATCTATTTGATATTATCTTTAAGTAGCTACATTATAGCATACACACACCTGGATTAATATAAGAAGACTAAAATTAAAATAAAATCAATCCTAACATTTTAAAAATAGGTAATCAACTTTTAAATCCTATTCACCCAATCTAGAATCACATTGTTAGGTATTTCAAGTGCTTTCATTGCTATCACTGATGAACTCCAAGAGAGTTCAAGTAGTGAGGAAAAAAGTGATGAAGAGGAAGATGATCTTCAAGAAGCTTTTAACAGGATTTATGAAGAAAGTTTGGTTGTAACAAAGGCCAACACTCATCTTTAAAGGGAGAACAAGGATCTCCTATAGAAGCTCACTCAAATGAAAAGTGTTGACTCTCCAAATGAGCTTGTAAGGGAAAATGATGAGCTAAGAGCTAAGCTCGCTCACTTAGAATCCCAACTAAGTGAAGTAAAGTTCATCTCATGAGATGACTTTCATGAGAGAGAGCTTATGGAGAAGATCAATCTTTTTGAAGAGAATCTAAAAGAGGTAAAAGAAATTGCTCTCAAGGAGAAAGAAAAAAGGAAGAGACTAGTAGGGGTCGATGTGAGTCTAGTAAAGTAAAATCCAGAACTTGATTCTTGTATCAAATTTCTAGAAGCAAATGAAAAAAAAATTCCCTACAATTTCTATCCGAAGGAAATGCACAATTAGAAAGAATGTTGACAATTGGAAGAGATCCATGGTGATAGAAGAGGCTTAAGATTTGTATCCAATGATATAAGACCTAGCACTTCAAACAAGGGTGCTAAAAACACCTTTGTTAAAGGGAAGAACAAGCCTAAGGCTGCTCCCAATAAACAAGTAAGACCTAAATCCCATAAAACTCCTACTTATGCTGAGAAGGGGAAGGTTTCCATAAAAGCTCCAACCTCTCAAACAAAGCTTATCACATCTTCACAAAAGGAGAATGTGAGGTCTTACAACAAAAAGAGGTTTAATGCAAAGATAAATCAAAACAATGCCTACAACTTCTATTCTCATTCCTCTAGATCATTTCAAGTCTCTTGCTACTATTGTGGTTTGAAAGGCCACGATAATTTTAATACAAGAAGACGCTTAATGAGCTGAAAATTCAAGAGTAACAATTACTCTTGAGGAAGAAGAAGGAGAATGAGAAAAAAGATTTAAAAAAGAATTTTTTTCAAGGAAATTGAACAAATGAACATAAAGAAAAGAAAACAAGTGAAATAGTCTACTTCTCCAAAGTTGAAACAAATTTGGGTTAAGAAGACTTAGGTACATAAGAATGACCTCAAGTGCCTTATGATCCATACTATCCTTAAAGCTAGCAGCACCTCTTGGTGGCACCTAGATAGTGGCTACTCAAGACATATGACTAGGGACAAGTCCATATTCAATCATTTAATTGAGGGTAGAGAAGGGAGTGTTACCTTTGGGAATGGTAACTCTTAAAAGATAGTTGGGAAAGGTCCCAAGCATAACTTGTTGATCATAAGTCAAATTTGTGACGTAGGCCATCAAGTTAACTTTTCTCAAAGCCATTTCACTATCAAGGATAAAGACAATAGAAATGTCTTGACAAAAAGATTCTAGACAAGCGACAATTGTTATTTTGTTGAAGCCAACCACTACGACACATGCCTTATTAGTTATGAGGATGGATCCCTACCTTTGGCATCAAAGGTTAGGCCATGTGAACTATAAGGAATTGTCAAAAGCAAGTAAGAAAAACTTAGTCAAGGTCTACCCAAGATTGGTAGATTAAAGAGACCCGTATGTAGTGGGAGCCAACTTGAAACATAACAAGAGTGGCACATAAGAAAGTAACAAGCATTGGTACCTCTAGGCCTTTAGATCTCCTACACATAGACATTGCAGGTCTTATTAGGAGTGAAAGCCTAGGAGGGAAAAGGTACTTTATGGTCATCATAGATGACTACTCAAGGTACTACTGGGTTGCTTTCTTAAGGGAGAAATCCAAAGCCTTTGAAGAGTTCAAGACTATATGTAAGAAGATTCAAGTTGTAAGTGAACTCTCCATCAAGAGGATTCAAAGTGACCGTGGTGGCAAGTTCAAGAACTCAAGATTCCAAAAATTCTGAGGAATATGGAATACAACGTGAGTTCTCCACCCCTAAGACACCCGAACAAAATGGAGTGGCTGAAAGGAAGAATAGAACCTTACAAGACATGGCTAATGTCATTTTGTCTAGCAAGAATCTTCCTAATAGGTATTGGGCTGAAGTTGTAAACACAACTTGTTACATTGCAAATAAACTATATCTCAGGCTTAAAACCCTGAAGATAGCTAATGAGCTGTGGAAAGGCAAGAAACCCAATGTAAAATATTTTTGAACTTTTTTTGTATATTTGATATGTCCTAAGAGATAGAGAAAACCTTAGAAAATTTTATCCCAAGAGTGATGAAGTCATCTTCTTAGGCTACTCCACAAGGCGTAGGGCCTATAGAGTCTTCAACAAAAGAACTCTCACCTTGGAAGAATCAATAAATGTTGTTATTAATGACCAAAAGGAAGGCCAAAGGAAGGTTGTGGATGAATCTCAACTCCTCATTGAAGATGATCAAGAAGAAGAAACCTCCCCACACAAAGAGACCAATGATGATGTGGAGAAAGTTGAAGAAGTTGAGTCACAACTCAAAGAAATGAGAATCACCATAGGACATTTCACGAAAGATATTATTGGTGATCCCCAAGTTGGAGTGGAAACAAAAAGGAAAATAAAGAACATTATTAACCACTTGTTTTTTACCTCCAAGATAAATCCCAAGAAGGTTAATAAAGCTCTTAATATATTCTAGCCATGCAAGAAGAACAAAAGTCATAAAAGATATTATTGGTGATGCTGAATGGATTATATCCATGCAAGAAGAACTAAATCAATTCATTGAAAATGACGATTGGTACTTGGTTGAAAGACTAAGGGACCAAAGTGTCATTAGTACTAAGTAGATATTTAAGAACAAACATGATGGATATGGTACCGTGGTCAAAATTAAGGTAAGGCTGGTTGCAAAAAGTTATACCCAAGTAAAAGGCATTGTTTTTTAGGAGACCTTTGCTCTAGTTGAAAGGCTTGAAATTCATTTGATTTCTCCTAGCAATTTCTTGCCACTTGAAATTCAAATTATTTTAAATGGATGTGAAGAGTGTCTTTCTCAATTATTCTCAACAAGAGGAAGTCTATGTAGAATAGTTGTAAGGATTTGTGGATTCTCATAAAACCAAAGCACATATATAGGCTTAAGAAGTCTCTTTATGGCCTTAAACAAGCCCCTCGTGCATGATATGAAAGGATAACTAGATTCCTTTTAAACAATGCATTTTCAAGAGGGAGTGTTGATAAAACAGTCTTTATCAAGAAGAAAGATGATAACATACTCATAGTGCAGATCTATGTGGATGATATCATATCTAGGTCAACCAATAAGAGATTATCTCTAGAATTTGCCCAAGTTATGAGATCAGAATTTGAGATAAGTATGGAATGTGGGTTCAAATTCTTTCTTGGATTACAGATTAAACCAACCACAAATGGTATATGTATTGATTAATCCAAGCTTGCAAGGGATTTAGTCACCAAGTTTGGATTGCATGAATCCAAACCCCTAACAACTCCAATCAGCACAAGTGAAAAGATACATCTAGATGCTGACGGAAAGAGTGTAAATATCATGTTGTATGGAAGGATGATTGGTAGTTTACGTTACTTGACTGCAAGTAGGTAAAATATTGCTTTCAATGTGGGTTCTTGTGCCAGGTACAATGCTGATCCTAAGAAGTCTCATCTAAAGGCCATCAAGAGGATCACAAGGTATATAAATGGAACCTTAAGCAGTGGCTTATGGTATCCATTCAAAACCAATAGCATCGCCGCTAGATATTCAAATATTGATTGGGATGGCTATACAGATGACCGCAAGAGCATTAGTGGAGGTTGTTTCTACATAGGCAACTGTTTAGTTGCATGGCACAATAAGAAGCAAAGCCTAATGTTCCTCTTAATTTTTGAAGCAAAGTACATAGCAACTGGGAGTGGGTGCACTCAGCTTTTGTGGATGAAACAAGTGTTTAGAGACTATGATTTAAATCAATGCACAATGAGCCTTTATATGGCAACCAAAGTGTGACTCAATTCTTAAAGAACCCTATCCAACATTTCCAAATTAAACATATTGACATTCGTCATCACTTTATAAGAGAATTTGGTTAAGGAAGGAATCGTCTCGCTTTAGTTTATAAAGACTAAATATCAATTAGTAGACATCCTAGCCAAACCTTTGGACACCAAGTGGTTCGAAAAGATCAAGTGTGATTTAGGCATGTGTGAATATGCCTAAATATGCTTGGACGAAGATCTCTCAGAAAATTATACCTGAAAGTTGTTTTTTTTTTTTTTAAGTTTTGAGAAGATGGATCGATCTTACGATCGATCATAGTTGGGAAGAGGCAGCAATCCAAACACTTTAGATTGATATTGTAGATCGATTATGGATGGAATGATTGATCCAAGGTCTTGATCAATCCATGGATCAATCCAAGGCAATGATTGATCCAGTGATCCATCATTGTAGCGATCCAAAGTCTAGATTGACCCAATGATTAGCGATCGAAGCCCCTGGATTGATCCTATGATCGATCCAAGAGGCTATAATCGATCCAAGGGTACTTTTTGAAAATTTTAAATTTTCTTTAAAATCCCTTTTGGATCGTTCCAAGACCAATCCTAGGTCTTCTTCTTTCCTAAAACCTAAATAGTCTCACGACTCTTCATTTCTCACTTTCTCTCTATAAATCTCTCCATTCCTATATTTCATCCATCCATTCCTCTTCATCAATAGTGTTTCCAGCTTTCATTATCCATTTTAGGTTCTACATTCATTTTTATGTTCGTCATAATGTCTAGAGGCCGCAAGAGAGCTCACACCAGGCACACGGGCTTCAATTTATCTCAACCATATGAAGCAGAGGACCCTGCTTCCCTCTTTCCCTTTAGGAACATCACCAATAAGTAGAACTTTTAAGATATACTTCTTAAAGAAGAAGATCATTCATGATAGGTACATGGATCCTTCTGTGCTCAAGATAGTGGGCATTCTTCAGATGCTAGACGACTATGGGTGGCTGCCTTTGTTCAGTATTGAAGGCAACATCTGCAAGGATAAGGTGTGAATCTTCTACGTGAACATGAAAGAGCTAAACTATGAGCTGCAAACCTTCACCTCCGCTCTTTATGGAGTTCTTATTGAAGTCAACCTAAGTGTCATCTCCGATAACCTTGGGATCTCCAAATTGTATGGGATTATTCCATCATTTCCTTACCGACCTCTAGCCCAAGATGATCGCAACATGATAGTGTCACATTGGTATGGACGAGAAGTTGTATAGGATTCCTCTTTGTTAACAATGTAGCGCATTGTTCCTACTCATTTCCTGAACAAGGTGCTTAAGTACATCATATTCCCTTTAATACACTCTTCTCACATACTAGAGGAAGAGGCATTCATTTTAGATCAAGTTCGACATGGTCCCCCACTAGACCTAGCCTTCATCATCTACCACAAGATGATGTAAGAATCTAAGGTGAAGAACATCCTCCCGTATTCGAAGCTCATGACAGTGCTCCTCAAGAGATATATGATACGGTTTCCAGCTTCGTCGAAGCCAATTCTCTGAGGGTCTCCAATCTCTTTTAAACCCTTTAGCATATGGGCATAGATGTTGATGTCATTCGTGCTGAGGCTGCCCTTGCAAATGAGGTTGTTCCTAATCCAGAGGAACACGGCATGGCTAAAGATCCTCACACTAAAGCTACTCCTGAGGAGGTACCTGAGGTGGTTCCCTCTCCACCTCTTGCAGCTGCATCCACATCAACTCCATCACTATCACTTAGTGTTGTTATGACTTCCCTCACTGCTCTCCAAGGGCAGATGACTAATTTACGCAAGTTTGTGACTCACAAGAAGAGACGAAAAATCAACAATCAAAGTTGATTGCTAACAAGTTGAATATGATGGAGAGGCACCAAGAGAACATGACTCTCCAGATCAATTTGGTAGAGCGACACTTTCTAGCCTTTAACCCATATTTTAAGAGAATTGCTATTGCTCCTTATCATCTAGGAAAACCAATATCAAGGATCGTGACTTTAATGATTATCGCAGTTTTAGAGAGGAGTCTACTTCCGTCACTAATGAGGACGTCGAAGATGATGATGATGCTAATGATCATGATGGTGATGATGATACTGGCCTTGATGATCATTCTGCTCATACCGATGGAGATATTGTTTATACTAATGATGCTCTTAGCACTTAGGATTGTATTTTCTTGATGTTTTCTTTTGATCCTAGTAATGGTCTCATGTTTACAAGTACTGGCCTAGTAGGCCCCTCATGTTGTAATCCTTTTTTTCTTCTTAATAAAGATCTTTTTGTTTCCATCTTTTTTCTTCTTTTTTTTTTGTCTTTCCCTTTATCCATTTGTGACAAAGTGGGAGAATTAGCTATGTAGAGGAGAGAGTTATCTCATTTAGGGAGAGTTGAGAGAAAATTGAATGAATCTTGCACATTTAAGCCAAATTCAAATTCAAATTCACTTTAAGATTAAAAGAAACTCATGCATTCATATAGGGGGAGTCTTCATGCTACTCATATAGGGGGGAGTCTTCATGCCAAAGGACCAAGCTTCATCAAGGTTCAAGCAAGCCTTGTCAAAAAAGGTAAAAAAGGGAGGTACTCTAACTTAAACATCTTAAGACCTAAAACCATCCCTAGGACAAGTTTAGAAGGTCCAAAATCCCGTGACCATGGATGTCTTACAATGGTTCAAAAGATGGAATCAAATTGAGCAAGAATCTACTCACAAACACCTATGATCGCTAGCATGATCGATCTAAGGCAGAAATCTGCCAAATTTCAAAGTTTGATTCCTTGTCGTTTGGTACTTGAATCTTACCATTATGGTGAGATTTTCTAGAAGGATCCTAAGGCAAATGATTTCTCTAATCATTTGGCTATAAAAGATAGTGATTGGCATTCATAAGGAGCACCTGAAAAACCTAAAGAATTTGAGAGAAAAGAGTAGTTGTCACTCTTCTCAGCTACCCCCTTTACGCATATTGGCATACCAACTACCAAAGCTTGAGAAGTCTTCAAGAAAGGGAGTGTGAGCTTGTTGAAGCTCGCTTTGAACTACCAAAGCTCGTGAGGCTAGGTTTCCACATCCATGAACTGAGTCCAAAGCTTTAAGAGCTAGAGCATAAGTTATACATTCGTTACTCTTCTTGAGCTTACTATGCTTGATTGTTACATCATGTTGCTACACTTGGTTCATTGTAAAACACATCTACAACAATTTTGCATATACCTTTCTTGTGTTCTATCGAGTTAGCACACTATGCAACTCTTCACAGCCGATGGGGAGTTCATAATCCTCGTATTGCTATTATACATTTGTTACAGTTTTGCCTGAGATTATTCTTTACAGATTAGCCTATGTTATAGGAAATACACATCATAGATTACATTTATGTGGTCTTAGGACCAAGAGTTAGCTGGTTGAGCAACTCTTTATTATCTAGAACTCACTACTTACATATTGTTTGAGTTTTTCATTGCATATACTTGTTGTAGTCTATTTTGAGCTCATCTTTGCATATTATTCTACTATAGAGGCTTTTAGACACTAGAGATTTCATCTTTATTGTGCTAAGCATACTTGGTATATACCTGCCTATATTATAGGCATTATTAACTTCTTTGGAAGCTTAACAGTTGAGTTACATTGAGCATTTACTTTGCTATTGAAAGCCTACTTCTAGGAGATTTTTCTCCAAACACTTTTCTAGTGATTACCTTGGATGGAGACACCCAATGTTTGTTAAGTCCTTACTGGAGACATCGAGGACAGATTGAGTGCATGCCTTTGACACCATGCGCGAGTGCTTGCTGAAGACACCAAGCACATGTATTTGGGTTCATTGATTTTCCATTGTAATGGCCATAGACTATTAATAAAATCAATAGGCTCAGTGAAGAGCTTTTACAGAGTGGACGTAGGCCCTAGAGTGACCAAACCACTATAAATCTTGTGTGCCTTGTGTGTGTGATTGTACATTGTCTCATCTTTATTTTTAGCACTCTTACTTGTTCATTAGCACACTCTATATTTAGCACTTGAATAATCCAACACACTTAACAGAAAGCATAGACAAACACTTAGTGAATTAAACATTAACTAAACATCATAAGTCACTAAGAAACCAGCCTAGTCAACAATTTCCTTAGAGAGGTAATTAATTGGAGTAGGAACTTAATAGGATTCAAAAGAATTTAAAATAGTCTTATTCAGTTCTCTCTAGGACATTTCCACTAGTCTCCTTGGAATTTCACCATCAACAGAGCTTGAAAATGTGGCCTTCTATCAGATTTCATGGAAATGAGATTTTTATTAGTGTTCCTAAGAAATGATCAAGCACACGTCATCAAGATACCGCAATCATCAAATAAGGCAATACAAACTTCCCATAGCATAAAGAACCATCCAATACAGTAACCTCCATCTATGACACATCATCACTCAATCATTAAGGAAAGCCAACCTTCTTGTAATGCAAAGAACCATCTAGAATATCGCAATATGGAAACCTCCAACTGAGACACATCAAAGCCTATCCATTTGTGTATAAAATGTGTTTCATAGGAAATATTCTTTGATTTATTATATTTCTTTATTAACCAACTCAAATATTCTATAAACTATTACATAAAAAGGAATGAAGATGAAGCTCCACACACAAGTTGTGAGAAAATATTTTTCAACTAAATTTGTTTTTTTGTATCAGAGCCCTAAAGGACTCACGTCTAAACCTATTCTCACAAATCTCTTATCTCATCAATGGCATCTCTCTTAAACAACTCAGCTGATGCAGCAACCCCCAACCTTTGTCATTTCAAACATTGCCCAACTCATCTCAAGCAAACTTGATCAAAGCAACTATCTCCTGTGGAAATCTCAATTTATGTTAGTGCTTAAAGATCATAGACTTCTTGGCTTCGTCGATGGCAGTCACCCATGTCTAAAAGAATTTATTCATGACGATGATGATAAAATCACAATTATCATCAACTCCAAATACTTAGAGTGGCAGCATCAAGTTCAAAACCTATTGAATTGGATCAATGCAACTCTTTCAGACAACGTTCTTTCATACGTTGTTAGACTCCCAATGTCAAAAGTTGTTTGGGTTGCTTTAGAGCTCCATTTTTTTCCCTCTCAAGATCACATATCATGCAACTTAAGCAACAACTTGAGTCAATCAAGAAAGGTACATCAACTACAGCTGAGTATCTTCTTTGAATTAAAGAATTGGTTGATCGTTTGGTATCTGTATTGGTTGATCGTTTGGTATCTGTAGGTAAGCCCATGGATGATGCCGATCTAGTGTTGGTCACTTTGAATGAACTACCACTTGAATTTGCTTCATTTTGAACTTTGATTAAACTCCGATCTAATCTAGTGACATTTGATGAATTAGACAATCTCCTTCTTTGTGAAGAATTTGCATTAATGGAAGCCGCTACGCCCCTCCCATGGACTGAATCAACGGCTTTCATAGCCTCTCAAGATTCATCTCAACCAAGCTAGGGTGTGGTTCCACTCACCCAAATCATTCACATGGTCAAGGGAGGGTAGTTGTGGTTTTAATAGCCAACATGGACATGACTCATCAAATAGCTTTAGGCCCACATGTCAAATTTGTAATTGTGATGGCCATCTAGCAATTTATTGCTACGATCGTATAGACCATGCATTCCAAGGAAGGATCCCACCTTCTAAGTTGGTTTCCATTGCTATCACTCAAATCCTTACTGAAAATCATGTTTGGTACATTAACACAAGAGCAATAAATCACATAGTATCTGACCTTGTCAATCTATCTCTTCAATCTAACTATCAAGGAAATGACAAGCTATTTGTAGGTAACGTTGAAGGTTTGTCCATACACCACACTAATTATTCCTCTTTAAGAACTCCATTATTCACATTTCATTTACAAAATTTACTACATGTTCCTAACATATCATCCAATCTGATTTCAGTTCATCAATTCTCAAAAGACAACAATTGTTGTTTTATCTTTGATTCTAATGCCTTTTGTATTCAGACTCAAATACAGGGAAAGATGTTTTTCTGCAGCTAAAGTGAAAATAGGTTGTACTAATTCAAAGTATCATGCAATCCAAATAATAAAATTTGGCCTTCTTACTTTAAGTGGAGAACAAGTCTCCCTCACTCAATGGCATGAGCAACTAGGTCATCTTGCATCTTCTATACTTAGTAGTATATCTTCTTCCATCCCCATCAAAGGGAAACACATGACTCTACCCTTTTGCAATTCATGCCAATTGGAAAAAAAATCATTGTTTACCTTTCACTTCTTTCACTACTACATATTCTAAATCATTAAAACTTGCTTGTTCGGACATTTAGGGTCCTACACCCATTAATTCAATAAGTGGATTGCGTTATTATGTTGTGTTTGGGGATAATTTTTTCAAATATTATTGACTTTATCCATTACTACGCATGATCAATTCCATGATGTTTTTGCTACCTTCAAATCAAAAGTTGAGAACTTGCTTGACCAAAATCATAACCCTCCAAACTGATGAAGGTGGTGAATATATAAGTCACAGATTTCAAACATATCTCAACCATCATGGCATGTTCCATCAGTTGTC
Source organism: Platanus orientalis (assembly GCA_025762735.1). NCBI lineage: Eukaryota > Viridiplantae > Streptophyta > Magnoliopsida > Proteales > Platanaceae > Platanus > Platanus orientalis. The sequence goes on from JAOXJP010075038.1 coordinate 25,807, forward strand.
ATGTCTTCATACACTAAAGCAAAACAGGACAGCTGAATAAGAACACCGTCATATTGTAGAAATTGGCATCACTTTACTCACACATGCTCATATGCTACCCACATAGTGGGTTGAAGCTTTTTGTAGCTTTGTATTCCTTTTAAACTATTTACCTAGTTGTGTCACCAACATGTAATCGCCATGGGAAAAATTATTTCACATATCACCTAATTACACATTATATAAACCTTTAGTTGTTCTTTTTATCAATGGTTACGACTGTACAACAAGCATAAACTTGAATTTCAGTCTAACAATGTGTTTCTTAGGATATAGTCTTAATCACAAGGGTTATCATTGCCTAAATTTAAAAGTGGTCGAGTCTATCTCTCATGCCATGTTGTCTTTAATGTGTCTCACTTTCCGTTTCATGATACTTTGCATGTAGACTCTCAAACTTTGTTGCAGAAATGTACTCACTCTCATCACTTCGGCCCTCTAAGCATTTTGATCTCTTCTAAAATCATACCCACTTCATCACCAATACCTCCCCCCAACAGATACCGCCACCTTGCGCCCTCCTATTCTACCAGACTCATCTCCACCAATTGATCCTCAACCGTTGACACAACATGAATCAATACCATCACATCCTCCCCTTGCACCACCACACTCGAATGCTCACACCTCCATTACATCTAGCACACACCCAATGATCACTCATGCAAAAGAAGGCATAACCAAGCGTCGTGTATTGTACAACACTCAGTTCCCTTTACCTACAACCCTTGTTGCTACCCAAAGTCTATTGGAACCTACATGCTTCTCCCAGACCTCCAAAAGTCTTGAATGGCAAGCTGTCATGCCTGAAAATTTATGGTTCTCCAAAAACAAGGCACTTGGTCATTGGTACCTCCATCTCATGCAAAAAAATCAGTTGGTTGCAAATGGGTATTTTGCTTTTAACATCACTTTGATGGGTTGATAGAACAATACAAGGCGCAACTTGTGGCCAAAGGCTTCCATCAACAACCCAATGTTGACTTCACTAAAACCTTTAGTCTAGTTACCAAACCAACTACCACCTGGGTCATCCTTACTATTGTTGTTCACTTTGGATGGCCCATTCGTCAACTTAATGTTCACAATACCTGTTTACATAGCATTCTTCATGAATAGGTTTATATGCAATAGCCACCAAGATTTATAGCTCCACAATTTTCCAACTATGTTTGCCACTTACATAAGTCAATTCATGGCTTAAAATAGGCACCTCAGGTTTAGTTTGAATAATTCACCAATTTTTTAATAGTTTGGTTTTCAAGGAACATATGCTGACCTGTCTTTATTTGTTCACCAACAAGGCTCACATATCATTATACTTTAAATATATGTTGATGATATCATTCTAATAGGAAGCTATTTATCATCTCTACAATCTCTCATATCTGAATTGAACCCATATTTGCCATGAAGGATTTGGGACCTCTATATTACTTCTTAGAGCTTGAAGTGCATCATGACCAACATGGTATCTTCCTTTCCCAAAGCAAATACACAATAGACAGGGCATCAATGCTTGGTGCAAAACCTTACTCTTCACTAACAGTCTCCGACAAGAAACTTACTAAAAATACTAGAACTCCACTTTCCAATGCCACAGAAAACTGACCAAATGTCCGATGTCTCACTAACAGTGCAAACCAACCAATTTGTAACAAATCATTCGGTTTCTATTATGGTATGGTTTAAATCTTTTTTCCAAACAAATATATTGATGACATGCTCTGCGTTTTCTCTCCAAATCCATTTAAAAATGGGAGATTCAGATACTTCTCTTTGAATACTATCCAGAGTCCTCATATAAGCTAGGTTTAAGTCCAAGTCCAAATGTAAAATGTCCCAAACCCCAAACCCAAGCCCCAATCAACTCCACGATCTCCCTTTGCTCATCCGCCAAGCCCCAAACCCTACTCCTGAATCCCTTTTTCTTGAAGAAAATAATTATATATAATAAATAACTACATTAATATAGGGATGAAGAAGAAAATGAGAGAACCCTTTTCTTTTTTTCTGCTTTTTTTCCCTCACTTTCCAATCCCCGTTTTCTTTATGCATGTTAATGAACTTCTAACAGTAGTCTTTTGTGTGGGATACTTGGATTAGATTCGAGTGATTGTTCCCGTAGAACATTGAATATCCACACCCCCACCACTTATTTTGTAACCAATGTTTTGATCCCACTGAGTGCCCATTGCTAGAGGGAGAGGGAGAATTTTTGTGGGGTAAAGCTTGTGGTCGCGAGCATGTAGTGCTCTAGTTGCTGAGAGTTTAGCCACTCGGTTAGCTCTAGCAACGGCCCACTTCATGGGGCTTAAGAAAGTGGTCATTGAGGGTGACTCAATGGCAGTCATTACCCTGTTAAAGAGTCGAAACTTGATTCCTCCATGGACCATTGCAAACATTATTTCAGATGTCATGTTCTAATCTCCTTGCTTGATCTTCTTGTTTGTAATCATGTTGGGAGATCTTGTAATAACCCTGCAGATGCATTGGCCAAGTTTGGTGCAAATGAGGTTGGAGGTTGCTTCGTTTGGATCCCCTCCTGACTAGCTCTCACCTCTCATTCTGTGTGATGTAAGGTCCTCGGACCATGTTGTTCTTTAATATATTCTCTTATTTACCAAAAAAATAAAACGAGCTGGTATTGTTCAGTTAATAGTGTTTCTTTTATCTATATTATTGCCTCTTCGACAATAAAATAAGTTGGTTTTGTTTGCTTATTAGCATTAATTTTTCAAAAATATGTCATATATCTTTCCTCTTTTTGTAATTCTTCGGTATCTTGGTTTTCCAATTATTTTTAACAAACCAACAAACCGATGTTCAGATCAGTCCAACCAGAACCAGTGCCATATCCAGTTCAACTGCCATTCCGGATTTTTAAAAAAGTATTCAGTCATATGCTTTGAGTACTCCACTTGTCCTTATTACACTGTCACTAGTTAACATGGAATCCTCACGAAGCTCAAAAGAGATGTTAAAGTTCTTCAACTCTACATTAATCAGGTGCACTGGGACTTTTTTCAAGGTCATACCATTGCAAAATCTCATACCGTTGCAATATATTAACTTTACAGTGATAAAAATAAAGGAGTGACTCTTGGGATGCTTACACAAGATTGCCATTATGGCCTAGTCAATCTGAAGCTGTAGTTCCGGAGGGCTTTGTAAAAGAAACATCTTCAAACTTGCAAGTCTAAACGCTGTCCACGTTGAGACATCAAGTCTTTGGCTTCTTGAATTGGCCATTGTCACCAGGATCAGCCTTGCGCTTGATCCCCAAGAAATGCTCAACCTGAAAAAAAGCCAATTTTATATATATATATATATAGTTTGAACTATCAATTAGATTCAACCAGTTTATAGAGGAACCTGGTTTACTCTGGATGGTTGTAACACCCATTTCCATATCCCATCC
>JAOXJP010075039.1:0-15170 GCA_025762735.1 Platanus orientalis
TTATTATTAATTAAATAATTAATTAATCATGTTTATATTTTATGTGAATGGCTTTGTCAGGACACATATTTCCAACACTGTGTGACCTAGGTTCAACTGATTTTTGTTAATTTTTGTTTGAATTTTGTAGAAATGATCTTGAGCCAAATTTTAGATATGTTGTTCTCCTATCAATTTTCTACTTGCATGCTTAATTTTGGATTTTTCTCAAAACCCTAAGTATCCTAAATACAAGAAATCCAGCTGATGGATTTACTCCCAGTAACTAACGCCTCAATTTTATGGAAATAAAATTCAAGTGTTGAATAAACATGCGTTAAGCGAACGCTTAGGCGTTGAGATCTGGGACCCACCCCAGGGAGCTTTGACTTTCCCTAAACATGTCCCCTGGCTATTCCAACCCTTTGAGATACAATCCTATGCCTGAGTACCTCTATGAGCCCTTATTTCTTTCCCAACGCCTGAATTTTATTTCAAGCGTTGAGGAAGAAATTCAGGCATTGGAGTGGATTTTAGGTATTAATAGTGGGTTAAAAATCATATTTTTCAAAAATAGTTAAGTGTGTGTGCAACCTAGGTTTAGTGCAAAGACACAAGAGAACCCTACCCCTCTAGACCCCACTTATGTGGCCCAAAAACCAAGGTTGGTGGCTGACCCCAACACCTAACGCCTGAATTTATCCTGAATTTAATTCAGGCATTGAACATTCAGGCATCATATTAAAAACCAGGCGTTAGGTTGTGACAGATGACCAAAATGTGACCCTAGGGAACCCCCAGTCACTTAACCCAAGGGTACCACAGCACTAGGACCCACCAAATCACCCTAAAAGACCACATCAAAATGTTGATTTGATCAACTCCCAACGCCTGAATTTTAGCCTGAATTAAATTTAGGCATTGAACAAACAAGCGTTGAGTTAAAATTTAGGCGTTAAGCCTAAAGCACAGAAAAACACAACCTCTTTATTTTCTTCCCTTTATGACAAGGTTAAGTCTAACCCTAAAAATCCAGGCAATGAATAAATTTAGAGGGGTCCATCATCCCTCTAAGAGTCTCACCCATAAGGGGTCTCCTGCAGTTAAAATAAGTTAGGTTTAAAAGGTAGTTTTTGGATTTTTTAGAAACCCATGCTTGAATTTCACCCTGAATTAAATTCAGGCATTAAAGGTAAATTCAGGTGTTAAGCCTGAGAAAAATCCAGCAAACAACAAACTAAGACTTAACAAGCATAAACATTAGTGTACCTTAAAGACGTGTATGAACGAGAGAAGTTACCCTAAAAAGGTGAATATTTAGGGTGCCTAACACCTTCCCCAAATGCAACTAAACAACTTGCCCTTTATCTCAGGAATGTAGACCAGTATTAGGAGTTAAACCCCTAGACCTTCGGGTCTAGACTTCTCCTCTTTCTCGAAGAGGAGAACCGATGTCTAACTTTATTGGTTAACCCTGAGTTGGTGGCGACTCCAAGAAACCACGAGTGTGGAAGGGTTAACGAATCCTCACGCATTGGCATCACGTGCCGAAGAGTGGGCCAGAAAACCCTAGGTGGGTGAGGGAATTTGAACCCCCTGGACACCGATGTCCACAGGAAATATAGGGGTAAAATGGTAATTTTCCTTCCCTTTTGTACTTCAATGTGGTAAGGCTTATGAAGGACGGAGAGTTCTAGAGAAAATTGGTCAAATAGCCTGAAGTTAAGACTTTTAAAAGTGCAACGATAAAATAGTAATTTGCTAGCCCAATGTGGGAAGGCTTATAAAAGTTGGCTAATTCAAGATGGCTTCACTTTGAAAATACTTTTGAGGAGTTTTGGAAAAAATGAGTCTAATAAGCTTTAGTTGGGATTTTTAAAGGTGTAGAGGTAAACTGGTAATTTGCCAACCCTTTAATGCTTCAATGTGGGGGCTTATGAAGGTTGAAAAATTTAAGATGGCTTTACTGTGGAAGGATTCTTGGAGAAAATGAGTCCAATAGGATTAAGTTGGGATTTCTGAGGATGTAGGGGTAGTAGAATGATAATTTTCCATCCTTTTGATGCTTCAATGTGGGAAGGCATATGAAGGTTGAAAAATTGGACATAATTGATGAAATTTTGGACCAGAGTGTTAGAGTGTCTTCTTTTAGGGTTTAGCCTACTTGATCTTTGGATAGAGTTTAGACATCATTGTTGTGCTTGTGACTAGAATATCCATTGATAATGTCTGTCTATCTAAAGCTCAGGGGTATCTAGATTTTGGTTCTATTTCATGTTGTAATGAACCTATTTGGTTCCATTAATCAACCCGAGTCAAAATTTGGGTGCTGACATTATCGAAGTCACGGGATTTTACCACCATGTCATTGATGTATACCTCCATGAAAATTCCTATCATGTCATGGAATATCAAATTCATGGCTCGCTGCTAGGTAAACTCAGCATTTCTTAGCCCAAATGGTATGACCACCAATTAGAATGTTCCAATGGCCCCTAGGCATCAAAAGGCAATTTTATGCATGTCTTTTTTGGCTATGAAAATCTGGTTGTAACCAGAATGCCCATCCATAAAAGACAATACTTTGTATCCAGCTGCCCCATCAACTAGAAGTTTGGTGATGGGCATGGGATATTCATCTTTTAATGTAACAGTGTTTCGGTTCCTGAAGTTTATACAAATCGTCAGCTTACCATTCTTTTTTAATACGAGGACTACGTTGGACAACCATTCTATATACCTAGCTAGTTGTATGAAACTTACCGCCATCAATTTCTCAACCTCCTCCTTGATTCTCAAGGTGACTTCATTCGTCATCCTTCTTAGAGGTTGTTGATGAGGAGAACATTCGGTCTTGATTAGCAGTCAATGTTCAACAAGACTTCTCTCTAGTGCTAGATTTTCTCATATGTCCAAGCAAAATAGTTTCAAAAGCGGTGAAGTAGTTTCACCATCTTCTGAATTCCTGTGGTTAGAGAGATCCGCTCACATATGTTATTTTTGGCTGGTCAGGGGTGTTTAAATTGACCTCCATCAAGGGGTCTTGCACCTCTACCTTGAGATCATCCATCTTTATAAGGGCAATGGCTATGGTTTGCATGCCAACCACCTTCTTATTATCGATATGCTTATCAATGACACATTTGGAAAAGAACATGTTAACTTTTTTCTATGTCAGGTATCTTTGTAGTCTTTTCATGGCCATTCTAATGTCCTACCCCTTCTTGTCTTGCTCAATTGTCATGGTCTTCGAACAGACTTAGGTTAGCAAGCTCTCGACATACCTCGATGAGGCCTTCTAGTGCAGGGAATTCTTCATTCACGACGGTATCCCTTTCAAGGTTGCCTTCTTCATCTTGACCTAGCAATTTCACAGGTCCAAAGCGATCCTTGTAAAATTAGGCTTTGATATGATTACCACATGTCATGAATGGCTTATCATCTGCATAAATAACTTCAACTTTATTCTGATAATTCCAAAACAAGAGTAGTTGATGCAAGAGAGATGGCATGCACCAATTTGTGTGTATCCAGACCCTTCCAAGCAAAGCATCGTACGTTAATTGAGTATAACCACGAAGAAGGCAGTGATCACTGCCTTACTTCCTACACTAAGTTCTATTGGTAGGACTCCCTTTGTTTTAGTGGTGTTCCCAGAGAAACCACACCCTGCCACATCCATCGCGATCAGATCCTGCTTATTTTTTTTAGAGCTTTCCCAACATTGAGTAAGGGAGAATGTTAATCGTAGCTCCATTGTCTTTGAGAACTCAATTGACTAGCCTTCCTTCTAGCAATGTCTTAATATACAAAGGTTTTAAATGCTGAGACATTTTTTTAGATGGTTTATCAAAAGTTATCTTACCTGATGTTTGTTCAGTCATTTTCAGCTTTGGCTGCTTGAGTTCTCCTTCTTTTTCCAACTTGACTACTATTGCAAGCTCCTCTTTCGAAGCTTGGGTTTCATCTTCCAATGACTAACCCTTCCCTTCCTGTGTTGGATCATGTTGCAATCTATCATTTAAGTTGGGAAGGATCCGAGCTAAATAAATGTCCCTAACCCCTCAGAGCTTTCTGGGGCCGAGGTTAAAGCCACCCCTTTAGAAAAAGATTCAAAATCCATCAACAATTCTATAAGGAGACTATCATCTTTGCCAAACTCCCCTAGATTGACCTCATCGTCCTCCATAAGCACTCCACGCTCCTTTTCCAGTGGAGGTTCTTTGGTCTACTAGCCTATTTTTTTATCGTTTATTGGCTCAACTTAATTGACCAAAAATGTGTCACCGGCTTTATCTAGTGGACATATCGTTCATACAGCCCTTGTCTCTCTTTTTGGACTTCCTTTTCTACTAAATCATTAATAATGGGACCATCTTAGGGCCTTCAAGCATCTCCTCCAAGCATGAACTAAATTGATGATCACGCCTTTCATCCTTTCCACTTCTTAACCATTCTTAGAACAACCTTCCATTGTTTCAGCTAGCCCTAGGGGATGCTTTTCCCCTTCTAGGGTGTGTGTAAACACCTTCTTCTTGTTGTTTTCGCTTAATTTAACTCGCAATGCCCATTGCCTCGGCCACTTTCTTTTTTGGGTGTGAGTCATCCTTAGAAAATACATATTGTACCATACCTAAATGTCATTCTGAGGTGTGGTTTCTGGTTAGGAGATATTAGTGTCATCCACCTTTCTAGCTCTACTTATGAGGGCTTAACCATCTTAGAAGGGCAATCATGGTACGTGCCATTGTGATGCTGCGGGATCCAAGGTTTATACACATTCACCTACATGTCTAACCCATTTATTGGGTCTTAGGTCAATACGATGTTTCCTTCGGTCTTACTTCGACTCCTCGTCAAGCTGAGGCCTGTGTTGGCTGGGAGGGTGAGGATTGAATGGTTCGCGAGCACCCAAAGCATGTTCATGGTACTTGACTTGTCGATGTTGCTTCCCTTATCATGGTTGATGCTTGTTTGGAGAGATTTGAGGCCTGACTTTCTCAGCTTCTTGCTTACTTTTTGCAGTAGCCATCATTGTTGCCAATGTCTAGTTGTAATCATAGCTTAGTAACTTCAACCCGAATTCATATTTGTAACAATGCATTAGGGAATCATCCATTGCCTCGAATGCTCATTTTTTAGAACTCTCTCCTTCATTCAACTCGCCATGCTAATGCTGACCACCCTTCGATGATTTGTACATTGACATAATCCAACTTGGAGACTCAGAGCTTGATTTTTACATCCTAGGTTTCCTACCATTCATGTTAGTCATGGCATTAGCATTGTCTAGCCTAGGATGTGTATCACCCACTAAGGTATTTGGGAAAATCGATATCATATCAACGTCTACTACCTTTAGAAATGGATTAGTATCGACTTTTATAGCCTCTGCGTCATTGGGAAACCTTAACAATTTCCTGCCAATCCTATATTGGACTATATTTCTAAATACCACTCGTTTATTGGTGGAATGTGTGAAAGAATTATGCCACTTGCAATAATCCCTCCTCCATAGCTCGTTGGGAGAAGGAATCTTGTGTTTTCTAGTTAGTTTGACCTGTCGAGCCTCAAGCAGCATGTCAAATATCAATTCTATGTGACCCAAGTTGAATGAATAATTCCATATGGGTGTTGTGGGCATGCTCGACTCTTAGGCCTGGATACTCTTCTTTACCAGAGCACCACAAATGAAAGGTTTTTGTCTGACAAAATCAGCTAGATCGACCTCAAAGCTAGGGTCATGATTGCAGGTTCCATAAGAAGTAGGCTGACAGTGGCTTTCCTCTTTAAAGATATTCTCATATTGAGTGGCTCTCCCAAACAGTTCATAGAGATCGAAGAAGGTCATACCTTCAAACTTTTTCCAAAGTTCGTAATCTAGGCCATCTTGGGCTAGCTTTATGAACTCAATCTCAGGTAACCCACTTAAAATCTAGATTTGGCTTACTTGAATTGCATAATGAACTATTTGGTTATTTCACCATGCTGTTGTTTAAGTCAAGCCAAGTCAACCATCGAGATGCCTAGGTTAGCCCTGGCGAAATGAATATATAATTTTTCTTCCATATCCACTCAATTGCAGATGGAATTTGGTAGCAAATTTGTATACCACATAAAGTTTTACCCTGTCAGGGAATTAGGGAAAAGCCTAAGTTTATAGAATCTGTGTTTTAACAGTATCCCACATTGCATGGTACACTAACTGATATGTTCCATCACAATTTTATTATCCCTGCCTGAAAAGGTCGAGAAGTCAGGGATCTTATATCCTCTGGAAAATTCATAATCTTGGTTGATTTGTTTTGGGTATGGCTTCCGATAAACCAATCTAACTATTCTTCTAAAGCCTAACACTAACCACTACTCGAGCATATCAACAACATGTTCTCATGGAGGGAGGCTAGCCATCCTCAAACTGATTTGGAGGATATGGTCCATAGCCATACCTATTTGTCCAGTTACCCAGATTGGTATGGTATGGCCTGTAGTCTTTGCCAACTTATCTGACTACCCAACATAAAAGCAGGATTATTGTACATATGATTAGGAGCTGACCTAGACCATAAGGGTTTTTTCTACGAAATGAAGTCTCATTAACCTTGGTTGATGTCTGTGGGTTCCCCGTCAAATCATTCGAGATGAAGTCTTAAGGAGGGTAACGCCCACTTTTAGGGTTATCAACTGAATGGGTGACTCCAGGGTTTTCTCCTAGCCATGTTTTAGGGTATCCCATAGGCCAAAATTGCCCTCGAATTGTTTAGACGGGCCAAGTGGCTATGTTTCTAGGTATTGTAATACCCCACATTGCATTTAGAGGGTAAAACTATAATTTTATCCCATATGGGTAAAAATGTCATTTCATATATGTTATACAGACCTTAGATTAGTTTAGAAACCATTTAGACCAAGCTTGAAGTGTAAGACCCAAGTTGGACTATGAACTTGTCAAGCTCGAAAGTTATCCTGATCTTGTATATGGGGTAACTTCCCAGGACTACTAACACCAATCTCGAGTGCACTAGAGTTTGAACCATACCTTGTTGGAAAGGTGTTCAAGTCTACTTTGCAACTCATTAAACTCTTTGTAATTTAGAGTTGTGTAGTGAAAATTATATCCATTTTATTGAGACTTGTTTATGCAGAAATTTTTTTCTGAGAGATGCGTGATCGATCATGTGATCGATCACGAAACCTTATTTTTTTTGCCTGGTTGATCACAATGAAGGATCAGAACTCTCGGGACTTTTCTAGATGACCTATGATCAATCATGGTGGTATACCCAGAAATGCTGAAAAGTGCAGAAATATTACGTTTTATGCCATTTTTTTACGTGGCTTTCACCCATTGAACCCCCAAACGTGTGGAATCTCATCATAGGCAAGTTAAAACCCTACTAACACCTCAATTAGGTCATTTTGCCTTATTAGAATAAAGAGTAAAAGAGCTAGAGAGATTAGAGAAAGTTCTTGAGCAAAGTGAGAGAGTTCTTCCCCAATTAGGTAAGTTCCACTCACAACTTTGAAAATATGTTAGATTATGCATTTTTCTTCCTAGATCTAGTTTAAATGGTTATGGATTCCTATTTCTCTACCTCAATTTATGGTTTATAACCATGGATTTGTTTATTTATTCATAGAGGAAGAAAGATTGAACAAAGGAAAAGAAGTTTTAGAGGAGTTTTCTCTTCAAGACAAAGAGGATTAGTATTGGGTGAGTGGATATTCAGTTTATGCTCACTTTTCCATTCTTAGGATCATAGATTTGTACACAATAATCTTGGATTTGGTGGTTCTACATCTATTCTTTATGAGATTAATTATTTTCTTATGTAGAACCTTGATTTCATGGATTGTGTGAGTTGGATATATTGTTTATATACAATTTCCTTTCCTATGATCTTAGATTTGATGATTGTGAGCTTTATTTTGGTGGATTCATCTCTATTTCCTTTTGAGAATGTCGTTTTCTTATAAATGGATCATGTTTCCTTGAGATGAGCATGTTGGTTAGTATTCTCCTGTTGGTTTCCATGATGTTCTTGGGTTATGGAGTAGTGTTATTGTGAATGGAGCTTTGTGGGATGGATTGAATGGCCTCTATTCTATATGATGAAGTTTGGGAGCTTGATTTACTGTTGAGGTAGGGTGTGGAAGGTTTCTTATGGTGAATATTGGGTTTCTCCTTTGATTTCCTTTAAATCCCTTAATTCTTGCACACTACATGTTTGATAAAATGTCTCTTATAGATTTTACATATTACTCAAATGTTTCTTGGATATCTTTCGATTCCTTTCATGAGCTTAATGTCTCATATGTTAGATTATCTCAAATATATGTTGGCTTATGGTGATTGGTGATGCTTTATTGACTCTCTATGTTAGTCTATTACTCTCTTTGGTGTGTTTCATTCGATTCATGTTACACCATGATTAAGTGTACTAATTCCAGTAATCCTCATGTGGCCACGTTATTATTTACATCATGTGATATCTCTTAGTGGCATGTGCATGTTATTGTTGGTATGAGTATGTTGTCCTTAGGATGGTTTACTTCGATGATTTTAAAGGGCTTTTCACTTAGACTCTATCATAAGTTTTGAAAAAAAATGTGGGCTATTTGGTCATATCATTTGTAGCATTCAGCATGACACGTTTCACTAGCATGAACATCATATATGTCTTGGGGTGGTTATAAACATATATATTTCCATGGTAGCGTCGGATCATATATGTGATTCATCTCTTCAGTTTTTACGGATTAGTACACATGGATATCTTTCACATGACATATTTATGTAGGAGTTATTTTACTGATACATGAGTCTAGGTTTTGGTGTTGGTTGTGGAAATAGGGATTTGGAATGATATACCCCTAAGTGGGAGGACCCATAAGCGATGACTGCCATTAGGAGAAGGGGCTCTATACTCGCCCAGTGACTGTCATTTGGCAAAGGAACACAAGATGTCCAGTGATGACCACCAATTGACAAAGGGACACTAGTTGTCCAATGATGACCACCTTTTGGCGAAGGGGCTATACATTTTCCAAGTGATGATTTCCAATTGGGAAAGGGACACTAGTTGTCTAGTGATGACTGCCCTTAGGCGAAGGGGTTATACATTTGTCCAGTGATGGCTGCCAATTGGCGAAGGGATGCCAATTGTCTAGTGAGATCCACATTGGCAAAGGGACACCAGTTGTCTAGTGAGGTCTACCCTTAGGCGAAGGGACTATATATATACTTGTCCAGTGAGTTCAGGTACCCAATCATCAGGTCACATTAATAGGTGAAGATAGTCCTAGTGGCCCGATATATGCTATATGATATGACTGTGTTAGAGACCTTTATATGGGTTATGTGATTTATTTTATCGGAGACTCTTACATGAGTTATGTGATTTGTTTACCGGAGACCCTCACATGGGTTGTATATTTTGGATTTGACGGAGACTTTACATGCTTCATTTAGATTGAGCTTTATTATGTGATAGAGACTACTTATGGGTTGACATGTGGCATGTAGTACTTGCATGCAGTATATGGTACTTGGCATGTACATATAGTACTTAGTATGTGGCATATGCATGACTCAATTTAGTTCACTTTGGACTCTCTTGTGGTTATCTTATGGCGTGTGTATACTTGTTTCATTGTAGGGGTACATGTTAAGTATATGTGATGTACTCTTATTCCTACTTTTATGCCTTCTATTTGCTACTGTGATTATCTTTGGCTTCCTTTAGTGTTGTATAAACTGCATACCTTCTCGCTAAGCCAGTCAAGCTTACCCCAATTGGCACCACCCGTAGATGTGTAGGTGCACAGGTTGGTTTACACCTTAGGAAGAGGAGGAGATGAGGAAGAGGCTTTCAAGCCTAAGGATGATACATTTCACTTTAGTTTTAGTTTACTTTTTTAGTGATGTTGTACCTTGTTTATTTGAGATGGGCCCTTTCATGGGCAAGGATTATATATACTTTATGGGCAAGTGTAGACCCATTTTATTTTGGATGGTTATGAGATACTTTTGGATGGTCATGATGGTATTATTAATTCCACTGCACTTATTTGGTTTGTCATTATTATTCTGTTCCGCTGCGATGTGTTTATCTTATGTGGATTTAAATGGATGTTAAAGGATAAGAAAATAAATTTATATAAAAATAAAAAATATATATGTGATTAAGTAAGAGGGTTAATGACCCACTCCAAGCTCATTGGTCTCCTTTATGAGAAACGGGTTCAGGGAGGATCACTCCCATGTCACGGATCCGAACCCATCCCACTTCATGGTCGCAGATTTGGGTTGTGACACAATGTCCTTAGAAAGGTAGATATCATGTCTTCTTCAAACATATGGTGTTTTAGGTTAGAGGTTCTTAATCTCCACCTATAAGCAAAGTCCCTAATATTCTCCTCTGCGAAGGGTCTCATTCCTTCTACCTCTTCCCTAGTTGGTAGCATCTCGAGGATGAACTTATAGTGGTTGAGGAATGACCATGTCAATGCCCTCCACGTGCTGATCTTGTTATTTTCCTGGTTTGCTAGTCATTTCCCTGTATTCTTCTCCAAGCTTTGGCCAAACTATTGTATTAAGATGTGCTCATCATGCCCCCATTGGAATATAACGTTGTAGTACATGTGCTGGTGCATCCTGAGGCAGGTAATACCATTATACTTCTTGACATTAGGCATTTAGAAGTTTGCTGGTAATACACCCCTATGGTGGATACAGAGATCCTCAAAGTCCATAGACATGGGGAATTACCCCCTTTCATCAACTCCACTTCTGTTGTGAGCTTAGCCAACCTTGTACTTGTCTCATCCTCTTTGGGAGGGGTAACAACCTCATTCCCTTTCCTACTAGATGTTGATGGTCCATATTTTTCATTTAAGTCAAACAAGGAGTAGTGTTTTGGCTCATGTGTGTGGTCATCTGAAGCGGGGCTGTGACATAGATGGGACCTTGCCAGTGGGATTGACCAAAAGGCAAAGTCTATTCAAAAGTACCAGAAGATGGTAGCTCAGAGATTGTACCATAGCCGTGAGGTCCTCCCTGCCTCAACAGATATTTATACATCACTTTTTAAACTCGGTAAGTGTGGGGATTCAAGGCTACTCATTGGTGTTAGGTTGTTGTGAGGTGGTGGAGAGGTTTAGGGTGATGAGGAGGAAGAACCATGTGTAGGGGTGGCTGTCCAGCCATGCTGGGACATGAAGTCCCCTATCATTCGCTCCATTTCAGACTTGTACCTGTCCAAGAGAATGTCCTCAAGACCCGTCTTGTTGGACGGTGGGTTTCCTAGGGATACCTTTGGATGGGTAAGAGGTGTGGTGCTCGTTGTAGGCAGAGGCATCGATTTATCGGCCATCACTTTGCTAAGTTGTGTCTTCTTCTTCTGCAGTTGAGTCTTTGGGGAAACTATTATAGCTTGTTTGATTGGGTTAAGAGAAAAGGAATCATTATTATTTTTTGCAGGGTTCATTCTTTACATTCATTCATATTTAATAGCTAGATGATTTTAACAAGTGCATATGTCATACAGGTGAACTCATGTCCTTATATTAACAACAAGATTTTTGGGAAACAAAACTTTGTGTATATATATATATATATATATATATATACTAAAAACTGTTACAAAAAAGAAGGGGGTACTTGCCTCAATACATCGGAATGAAAACATAAGAAGTAATCTAAAGATTAGGTACCATTAGAGGTGGCACTGGTTCGAAGCCTAAGGAGAAGATTTATTTTCTCAACTCGTGAACCCATGACTGTATCCATTAATCTTGTATAAATGCTATGCAGTTACTATGCCTCATCTTGACTCCCAAATCATCATGGGAGGTCCTACTGTTATTGAGCTCACTTTTCAATAAGAGAATGGGCTCAGACTGGGTCTCGTTCCAATGTTGAGTGCAATCATGTGAGACCTTGGCCTTTGTACGCAGATGTTCCTCAACTTCTAAGGCAGCCTTGGTTTGGGCATGTAAAGCCCGCTCTTCGGCTAAGTCTAATAGTGCTTGCTCATATTTTTCCTGAGCATGAGAAGGTTCTATATGTGATGTAGATGATGATTCATTACGTGGCCTCTTGTTCGAGGAAGGGGATGCTCCAGGGGTGTCGAGCTGTATAGGAGGCTTATGAAGAAGCCAATGCTCATAAGATGACGCTATAGCTTGCACTTTGGTAGATATAAAGTGGTGAATGCTAAGCACTGTTAGTATGTGAGTTTTCCCATGAGGCGGTAAAGAGAGACCATATATGAGTTAGTGTATGGTGATCAAGTTTGAAGATATCTTCGAAGGCCGTAGGGAAATTGAAGAGATCTTGTCTGAGGGCAAATTGTTGAAGGACAAGTATGGGTACATAAGGAGTGCTCTGGATAACCCTTGTAATAACCATGTATGTGCAATCCTTAGTTTCTAGAAGTGGGTAATGTGCGTTATGCCACTTGACTTGCCAAGTGATATGTTCAGGGAGCACCCTGGATAGAAAACCCTGATAATCGAATGTCGAGGCTTTAACTGGCAAAGGCCGATTGTTGACATGTATTTGTACTGGAGTCAAATCACGAGACGCACATGTCAGAAAAGATGAGAGAGTAGTCACATGTTCTCGTACCCAGGCTTGCAAGAAAGTTAAGCAACCATATAACCGACCTTGATGATGTCGAGCACAATGAAAAAGACTAGAAATAGTCTCGGATATAATCATGGGTGCAAGGGTCTTCTTCTATAAATGTTGCCCCAAGATGTTGAGTAGGACAC
This sequence comes from Platanus orientalis, assembly GCA_025762735.1. Classification (NCBI taxonomy): domain Eukaryota; kingdom Viridiplantae; phylum Streptophyta; class Magnoliopsida; order Proteales; family Platanaceae; genus Platanus; species Platanus orientalis. Next base: position 12,757 of record JAOXJP010075039.1, read on the forward strand.
CATTAATATGATGACAGCTGTGTGACAATAAAAGTTGTCCTAGGACAACCAAAGTAAATGCTTTCAATTTGGCCAAGTCTACAAAATCACCAACTTTCTTCCAACTTCTTCTTAGTAAGAGGTCGAAAGAGCAACGCACATATTCCCTTGAAGCTTCTTTAGGTAGGGAAGCTTTGGTGATGCCCAATGCATGAAAGTCTTCAAGATAGCTAGGCTTGTGGGTCGGGATCATGGCACCGACGCCGAGACAATGCTACTAGTCTAAGAAGGATTCGAGTTCCTCAATAGTGTGTGTGAGTTCTTGTTCTCCAAAACAGAAAAACATGGATGAGGGGTCCCAAAATGAAGTGGCTGCCTCTAATAGTGGCCAATCCAAATTGATTTATGCTAGTATCAATGTTGCTCTGAACCGACTCTGGTTTAATTAAATTCAGGTGTTGAGGGCACGATTAGGCGTTGAGAGCAGTTACAAGTTTTTAAATGGCATGTGAACGTGCCTTTGTCTATTGTGTTGTCACTTTCCATATTTCAATTACAAACCGAGGGAGAGATTCTAAGAAGCTTTCTTCCTCTTTTTTATTTCCAAAATTCTAAGAACACAACATTCTCTTTAACCATGAGTCGAGGTGGATCAAGTCGACACTTCCTGCTCCTTTCTGCTTAAGAGACAGCATTATGGAAGAACCTAGTGGTGGATAATATGAGTTTTTGATTTATTGATTCATTTTTCAAATTTCCATGTGTTTTTTTGAGTTCTTTAGAGATTTTGTTTAAGATTCTATGAGTTCTTTTTGATTTTTGACAAACTTGTTGAATTTCCTTGAATTTTTTTATGTTAAGATGATTTTGTAGAATTTATTTTTATTAAATTTATATTTCAGAATAGTTAGAGGGGTTTTTGTAATGATTTTAACAATTTATGGATTTTTCCAATGCCTAAAAGTAATAGCCCTAAATTATAAGTATTTTCCATTTTTTTTAAATCAGGTGTTAGCCTAAATTTCAGGTGTTAGTAAAAAAATCAGGTGTTAAGCAAAAAATTTAAGCATTAGGCCTGAGACTAGAGTTACATTATTTTGAAATTTTTTGTTTCTTTTGGTTTCATTTGGACTTCCCTTTTTGTTTAAACATTATGTAACATATTTTCATGTATTTCTTTTTACAGATTAGAGGGAGGGTAGAAAGACACGAGTCATGGTCTGGGGTTAAAGCCTTGTGGGAGCGTATGTGCTCCAAGGTCCAGGACAGAATGCGGGACCTAGGCTTTGGGCCTTTTCTGAGCTTGCCGGTGTTGAAAGCACTAATGATGGCACTTGCTAAGAGATGGTCGTCGATCACTCAAACCTTCCACCTACCCATGGAAGGGATTGGCATGTCTCCCATCGATCTTTTCATGATGACCAGGCTTCTAATGGATGGCACACCCTCACCTTCCACTGATGATGCTGATGTGGAGTTAGTGGCAAGATGTATAAGGCCACAACAGGTGGAGTACTACAAGGGCACAAAGGGTGTCCTACCTTCTTAGTTTGAGAAGGAGTATGTCTGGGTGATAGAGGGGAATTCAGAGGCTGAGATAGTGTTCTCTACCCACACATTCCTTCTCTACATGCTGACCTGATCGATCATTTATGGGAAGAGTGATCGGGTGTACTTTTACCTGCTGCCCGCACTCAAGGATTTAGGCCGCATGGGGACTTATAATTGGGGTTGATTTGCCCTCTCGTGGATGTACACCAATATGAGCGGGATCTCAGTTGGGCAAGGCCCCCATTCCTTCTTGGGTCTATACTTCCTCTGGAAGGTATAACCATCACTTTTGTTATTATTATTTGTTTATTATCTTTTGCTTATTCTTTTGTTTGTATGCCATTTAACTTTGGGTTTCTTCCTTTTTTTTAGGTGTGGTGCTATAAGCACTTTCCACCTTTGGCTCCCATAAGGAGGAACGATGAGGTGTTTCCTTTCTCCTGTGTAGCAAGGTGGAAGTTCTCAAACACCCACCACAAGGTCTACAAGTCCATCTCTACCTTCCGCTGAGGCCTAGACCTCCTAACTGCTGTTCAGGTAAGTACAAAATATTTTTTTTCTTATTTAATTGTTTATTTATTTTTGAAAATCCTATTCTAAATTCTATTGTGTCTTATGTAGGTTAAGTGGCATCCCTAGACTTGGTGGGTCTTGGAGAGGGACACAGGTCTTGCCTAGACCTCAGCTTGGACCTGGTCTCATTAGAGGATTGTACTGATAGCCATTGACAAGATTGCCATGTACTTTGGGGATAGGTGATAATTGCTTAAAATTGCATAATTATCATAATCAAAATGAGCATTATCGCATTTATTTTATGTATATTTATATTAAATTATGTATTTTCTCTTGTAGGATCTCACAAAAAAGCCCAATTGAAGTTT
>JAOXJP010075050.1:0-15170 GCA_025762735.1 Platanus orientalis
TCAAAATGATTTTTAAAATTATATTAATTAAATAAATAAGTATTTTGAAAAGGAATTTATTAAGAAATATTTTTAATGTCCAATTGATTCACTAATGTTTTAAAGATAATTTACCAAAGACCAAAAAGGTTTGACAATGAGTAGTTTATTGTCCTAAGGATCATTGAGGGATATTGTACAGTGAAATGATATTTTTATGAAAAAATTTATGAGGCAAATGTTATATTCTTAACCTTAAGAGTTCAATTATAACATATCACAAGGATTGTTACAATTAATGGAGTGTTTGATTGTAATTATCAAATAGTTGAGTTCTTAATTGCAGTTTTGACTCAATTCAGGATGGTAGGCCCCATAAGCTTAAGGACAAGAGTCCCATAAGGATCCCACACCCCATAAGGTTTATCTAACCTCTATTAATCCCTATATATAGGGTTACCCACATTCAATTATAATCCTGTAACAATTCTACAAGTGAGGGGGTACAAAGAACTTTAGAGCAGATGTGGAGACTTTAGAGACCGGGTCAGATTGGATTTTTGTGTCCAGTTAATCGACTGAGTTAATTCTAAACTTCCTTTATGATTAGATCTCAGAGGTTCATTTAGTGATTATGGGAAAACATATTTCGATATGTGATTTGATCAATGAACTTTACTAATTTTAATGTTCAAGAACGGTAATCTTCTAACAAGGGTATCATATCAAATCTTCACATCCAAAACTAAGTATCAAAACTATGTGTTTATATAGTAAAATAACTGCTACCTAAGTATGATGTATATGAGAAGTATTCATGCATCCTAACTCATAAAGGACCCAAACTATCATGTCATCGGTGTTAAACCAAGTAATTCAATGTCTTATAAATAATGTAAAAAACCAAAGTAAGAAGCTTCATGAAAGTGTAAAACAACACATGCTAGAAATATTAATATGCTCATGCCACCAAACGTTTCCAATGGATGTAAAGTCTAATGATTTACACATGAATTCTAAGATCCTAACATGTGAATCAATAGAATATCACAAATTATTATAAACCAACACGTATTTGAAAGAATTTACATAGAAGACAATAAGCTCATGCAAGGAATTTAAAGGTATCCAAGAAACATATGAATAATATGGAAAACCTCTAAAAGGAATTTTATCAAATATGTAGAGTGTAAGAATTAAGGAAATCAAAAGGGAAAACCTAATCTTCACCCCCAACAACCTTTCAATCCCTACAACTCATATAAATCAAGTTTCCAAACTCCTTCACATATGTTAGAGATCATTCAAAACATTCCACCAAGCTCCATTCACAATAACACAACTTCAAAACCCAAGAGCATCATGAAAACCAATTAGGAAATACTAACTAACATGCTCATACAAGGAAACATGATCCATTATTAAGAAATCAACATACTCATGAGGAATAGAGATGAATCCACATAGACAAAACCCACAACATTCAATCTAAGATCTTAGCAAAAAAAAATGCATAAGCAACATATCAAACTCACATAATCAATTTTTCATAGAGATTAAATCATAAATCCTTGTAAACATAGAATGAATTCACATTTTTATAAACCTAAGAAAAGAAAGTACAGTATATATTATTGGAAACAGTTTTGAAAAACACCCATATTTCAATGTAAAATCTAATCGGGTGGCTATGTTTGAGCCAAAATAAAAGTGGGACCCAAATGTCATTTAAGGTGGGTCCACATGGGTTTGTGTTCACCTAAATGAGGAGAACAACTCCATATGATTGGATGTTCAAAACCGTTAATGGGTGAATGAAAAATTGTCTCCAAAAGCGCCTAGTTGATCACTGGTAAAACTGGTAAAAGTGTGTGAAATTTAAATAGTCCCACATGGACTAGCTCAGACATTTATGTGTGTTCATATACACTAATGGTGAACATAAGTTTGGGCCCCAAGGGGCACCACTATTTTGTGGATGGGGGAGGACCTAGCCAACATGGGTCAGGCCTATATTTAAACACACACACGTGCCGAACGGAACCGCGCGAGGTCGGGTTGGGTTGGATCAATAAGAAAAATAAATAAATATCATTTTTATTTATAATTTCCTTTTTGCATTCTCCCAAAATCGGTTACACCTGCGGGGACATGTCCCTTTGAATGGGTTTTACAGTTTTGCCCTTGTGGTGGTGTGATTATTCGAATAGGTTTTACAACTCTGCCCTTGAAAACTGTTGGGCCGAATAGACACACATGTGGCTTTTGAATCACACCTATTGACACATGTCCATTCTGTACAGACATGTAGGTATCTCTTAAATCATTCCCTTTCACACATGTTCGTTCTGTACGGATGTGTAGGTGGCTATTAGATTGTAGCTATTGGTCATTGGTGATTGTACGGAATCAAAGGTTGTGTCCCTAGACCTGTTCCCAACAGACACCCAAAATTTTGTAAATAAGAGGTCCCTCATGCATTTCATTAATTCAATTTTTGGTTAAGGCATTAGTGTCTCATAGTGCGTCCGTGTTAGTGTTAGTGTGAAAGAGAAGTACTACACGAGTCGGTTCACCAGACATACAGATTGTAGTACTACTTCTATGTGTGGAAGATCATTATATCCTGGGAGATAGACGTTCGACTTGATTGTTAACACCAGTGCGAGGGACGAATTTGTCTTAAGGACATAGTGTCTAACATTAGCCTTGATCTAATTAAGTGAAGTTTTGATCATCCAAAACAAGTACGTATTTTGTTTATTAGATTCGAGTATTTTCATATTTTATAGTGTTATGCAATATATAGAATATTGAAATAATAATACTAAGTTAACATAAATTTCATATCCACTCATCACAAGATCCTATTCTTGGTTTTGAAGAGAATCTTCCACCAAAAGCCCATTTTCTTTGTCTAAAACTCTTTTTTCTATAAGCCAACAAGGTATTCCATAGTTAAAATGTATAAAATAAGATAAATAAATCACATTCATAACCATTTAAGCTAGATCTAAGAAGAAAAACAACTATTCTTGCAAGTTATCAAAGTTTGAAAGTGAAGCTTACCTAATTGGAAAAGAACTCCCTATTTCTCTCTCAAACTTCTTTTATCTCTCTAAACTTTACATTTTTTTATTATAAATGACTTAAATTAGGGTTTAGAAGAGTTATAACTCGTCCAAAATGAGATCCTACATTTGTGGGGGTCCAATGAGTGGAAACCAAGTCTAAACAGAGGCAAAATCACATTCATGTCCTAATCGGAGCATTCTAAACCTCAATGGAGCACTCTAGGGGATGTTGGAGTGCTCCAATCTCAAATGGAGCACTTTAGGATCAGTTTTACATTATTTTTTGCAGTCCTAAGAAATATTGGAGCACTCCAAATCAATGGTAGAGCGCTCTAACATGTTACAATGCTCTAACTTCTCAAGCATGAACACTGTATGATAATTTGACCATAACTTTTCACATACAACTCAAAATTGCTCAACATTTGTTTTATTGGAAAGTAGATTTCAAGATGTTTTTAAAGATATGTGGATCAAACTCTAATTATTTTAAGATTGGTATAAGTGTACTTATGAAGTTACCCTAAATTTGTGTGTCTGTCAACACAAACACCTTGTGGGAGAAATGACAACTTCTTCTAGAAAACTGGTAATTACACATTGTTTAATGCATTGGAAAATAGACTCGTATATCTTCCCAAAGAAATATGTCTTGTAAGATAATTCATAGAAGTTTGGTACATATTTGCTCATAAATTTACCTTAATTACACATTTAGGAAAACTTTAGAACATGATATGTTCTAGGTTCAACTTGGGTTCTATACTTCTAATTTAGTCCGAATGGGTCCCTACCCCCCCTATGGTATGTCTAAAACATGTGAAATGACAATTTTTACCCTTACAAAGAAAATTTACAGTTTTTTTTTTCTTTTAAGTGTAATGCAAGGTGTTACATGTCTTGGTTCTCAAACCGATGAGACAAACTTTTGGCATCTAAGGTTGGGTCACATCAACTTCAAGTAGTATCCCAGGTTTACCACCCTTTGGATCAATCACCAATTTACCCTGTATATGGTATCTAGGTCCTCTTGTAGAGTATGTGATTAAGAGTAATTGTTGTATGGAATCCCTCATGTAGAGCGCTCCCCATACATGAAAATAGGATGGAGCACTGAATTTTGTAGATCTTCACCTTATTTTTGTAAGCAGTCACATGATATAAGGTTGTTATATGACTTTCCATGATAGTAATAAGGCCGGTGGCAAGGGAAGAGAAAAATTTATCAACGACCATCCATTTTTCCTTCTCTAGTCCAGTAGTCTGCTCCTTCCTACTTAAGGGAAAAATTATAATATTATAATAGTTATAGGAATCTACAAGTCTGGGAAAGTGGGCCAGCCCAAGGCCCGGTAAATTAAGTTAGGCTAGGCTTAGACCTAAATTTTTAAGAAACTTTAGGCCCAGGCTTGGACTGAGCCCATCATGTAATACAGTGGGCCTGGGTTGGGCCTACCATGGCCCAATCCGATCCCATCCCTACTCATTATGTCATTTATTTGTGTTCATTTGCTAGTTTATATAAAATTTAAGGCAAATTCAACCACTTAATTCAAAAGTTTAATAACAACCATTATAATGGATAGTGATGGCATTTTTATCAGCAATTATGATAAACCACAACCATTGTAGAATATACAAAGTTATAATGGTCACTATTATATTTAAAAACATAAAATTGCCTTTAATTAACCCCTCATTGGCTGCTACTTCTCACAAATATGTATATATCATAAAAAATACAGTATCAAATCCTCGAAATATTATATATCGCTAAAAAAAATAGCATCAAATCTTTGAGATATAAATATATTGCTATGTTGGTGTTATACACATCAAATTTCATTGCATGTACAGATTACTCATTCATAAAATTTTCCTTTTTAGGGTTTTACTTTTCTCTTAATCAAAAATCCAAAACTGTTAATTACATCTCCTCTATATGATAAAGGGAGAAAACTTCTAATTAAAGCTTATACAAAAAGAAGAGAAAATAAAGAAAGTCTTCATTGACACTTATTACAACATCGATATACAAGATAATGGTTTGATCATATATCACCTTGTCAAAAACACTTTTTTCTATTGACTTTGCCTGATTGTTTTTTGTAGGAGCTTGAATCTTCAAAGCCTTATCGTACCGAAGACTTGGAGCTTAAAGATGTGTATTGAGGCACTAACTTGAAATCTAGAAAATGTTGCTCACTCTCCATAATTCAGAAGTTGCGTGATATCCTTAAATGTGTATTAGGTCTCATATATAGAGAAAATACTAGGGTTCATCTGTAAGTAACTGAAGTTTGATGGGTTCCACGGATGGAATTGTTATTTCTATAAATTCTAACTATAGATGATAAGCCTTATTTAAAACCGTTTGAGATATCCTGTGTATAGCTTGAGTTTCTCTGGACTTTTTGATCTTTATCTTCGTCAATGAACCCTTGTTTGACTCAAATGCTATCCTTGCAAATATGAAGGATCTTGACTTGGTTTTGAATTATTAGAGCTCTAAATGTGCTGGCTTTGAATTTATCTTTTGATCACTTATTTGTACAAACAGGATTCATCCGCATGGATGAATTTTATCTATACAGATAACTTTATCCACATGGACATTTATCCGTGAATGTTGTCATGTGTCATTTGGTGTGGTATATCTCATGGATAGAATTTTACTTGCAGGATTAAATTCCTGCTAACAAGCGTATATATAATATATCTAAACTGTTCATAACTAAGATATGACCCTTTATTGTAAATAAGAGAAGCCTTTATGTGGCAAAACCCTTTAGAAAAATATAAATCCTTTTGCAATAAAAAGTAGAAAAAACATCATGTATGATCTATCATTTTATCCTATATATGGGAATTATTTTACAAAACAACCATTCAGCCTAAGACAATTAACTTCCAAATAGTAAATTGATAGTAATTTTTCTGCAATACCTAATTTATTCTTTAAGTCTTGAGGACTTATCACTATTATAAATCAAAGAATATGACATGTTCGTATTAAATTGTTGTTGGATTTTTCAAGTCAAGGGTTACTGAATTGTACAACAAAGTGAATATAAGACACCAAATTCTTTAAAGTGAATATTCACATTACGTTAAACTTACAATTTTGGCTCAATAATTGCTATGCATAAGCTTGTGAGATATATAATTCATGGAAAAAAATAGGTGAAAATGAATTTAGTAAGAACTATGAAAACGGCATCAGGGTACAGACACATCAGTGCTGAAAAGTGATAAGTGTTCCCCAAAAAGTGTAAATCACTTTTCTGTACTGGCACGTTCAGCCTCTCTGGTGCCATTTGCACAGTTCTCATGAAATTCATTTGCACATAATCCGAGTCCATAATTCATTGATGACTAAGGATTGTTAACATATGATAGCTATTTCACATACAACAACCATGCAAGTGAGCTATATCTACTTATTCATGAGCATTTATGGGTTCTTATAAGTGGTCGTGCAAACATTCAAATAAGGTTTTATTACCTCATAAATGAACCATATGCTATTTATGACCATATGCATATAGATAAAGATGCAAAGTAGCAATCAACAAGTATGTTATAAAGAGACGTAATATATCATGATATATGAAGTCACCAAATATGCTACATGGACAGACAATATTCACCCGAGCCTATTAAATGGGCTTGGATTATGTGAGAACGAACTTGTGAGAACCGTGAAAATGGCACCAGAGGGGCTGATGCATCAGTACCAAAAAGTGATTTGCATTTTTTGGGGGGCACTTATCACTTTTTGGCGCTGATGTGTCCGTACTCTGATGCTGTTTTCACAGTTCTCACAAGATTTGTTCTCACCTAATTTTTAGTGCTATTAAATGGCTATTTAAAAAGAGCTAAAGTTTACCAAAAGATTTAAATGGATACATGGGCATACAATAATGCCAAGCAAGGCCCACTTCTCTGTTAATCTCATTTGTTCCATCCAGTTTAAGTTTTTCTTACATGGGCTAGATGGTCAATCGTAATAGAGAACATGTTCTTTTATTGTTTTATTTGATGTGCCCTATTTGTAATGTTTACGTAGTTAATTTATGGGCTAATGACTAAATGTACTAAATAATGTGTTCACGTTATTCTACTCTGATTGTGACCATATCTTCCATTAAGTCATAAGCACTTAGGTCTTATAACAAAATCTCATTCCCCTCATTTTTTATTTTTTTTGCTCTAAAACTATATGGAATTTTTTAGAAATATTGAAGAAATATAAGGAAAATTTCGAATAGCTAAAGTGTGATTCTTGAGACTAAAGGGCTGTATTTGGATCCATGGACTTTATGAGAGCTCACATCATCTTCAATCTAAATGGACGGTACCACTCTAATCTATGCTCACGGTGTGACATGATGTCTGACAAAAGGTGTATTAATAAATACATAGTTAATTACTTCTTTGTTGTGTATTTATTGTAATACACTCTGTTGACCCGAGTGTATTGACTCAAACACCCATTATTAGGCCACATGTCATGCAATGATTGGTAATAGAATGGCATTTGTCCATTCAGACTGAAAATGATTCAAAAGCCATGTTTGTTCCATGCCAATTTTTTTTAGTTTTCCTAAGAAAACTGTCTTTTTATCCTAAGAAAGGGCCTTTTCCTACTGTCTGATTAGGTAAGAAAACCATTTTTGAATGTCATGCCCTTCTGACCAGCACCTTGTATGCGTATTTATATGCTTAAGAGTGATTTTGATTAGTGATGTTTGTCATAATAAAGTTTAAAATATTTCCAACTAGAGTCCAAACTTTATAAATTTGGATTGCCATTTAAACTCCTATTCGTGGAAGTTGGATTAGACACGTAATTACTGTGATCTTGGCTTCCTATTTAAATAAGGTGATTCATTTGGTAATTGGTCTCCAAAGTTCCAAACATGGCATTAGAATACCAAGGACACATAATTAATTTGTCACATTTCATGTATTTAAATACTGAAATTTTAATCCATAGTTTATTTTCACACTAATCCCTATTGTTATTCCTAAGCCAATGATTGGGAGAGGAGATCTCTCTCTCTCTCTCTCTCTCTCTCTCTCTCTCTCTCTCTCTCTCTCTCTCTCTCTCTATTTTATTTTTATTGGATGACATTGTAATTCTATTTTCTTTTGATAGATTGGGACACTTGATAAACAACCAATTCTACCAGATACTTTGCCTCTTCTTGTATTAGCTGTGTGTGTCTTTAATTTTTCAGTCACTTTCATTCCACATATAGGTTGAAGAAAGTAGTCCAGATTCTATAAGATTCAATATGTGTAGTCTCTTTCAATACACGGTTGGTACAGGTGTTAAGCGGATTCAAATGCCAGTGCCTTCAAATTGATTACACTGTAGAGGATGGCCTTATCAAGCCATTTTCTTAAAAAGAATGAGATACAATGTGGATAATGGGTTTGAATCATCTACAGTGTGGATGAAAAGATATCATTCTATACCAATTGACACGTGCAATGATACATGACAAGGGGTGTCTCAGCGAAAACACTTTGATCAAGGAAAAGTTACAGGCACACAGAGGGGAATTCCACAGTGGACATCAAAAGTGATCACAACTTTCAATACCATGGAGAACCATCATAAACTCACCCACACGATCCTCTCCCACTCATGTGGGACTAAACCACACCCAAAGACTTTGTTTTTTTATTTTTTATTTTTGTTTTATTGATACTCACACGCACAACCCTCTCCCATTAAGGTGGGTAGAGCTTCTTTTTAGGTTTCAACCTTTTCATTTGAATGCAAGAATAATGATTGTATGTGTTGACACACACCTCTGTAGGCATGCAATTGACTGACACATGATGTATTTTTTGAATTTGGTCTCTTTTTTGGACACCTCTTTTTTTCAACTGAACACTTTTTTGGACTTTTTAAACCCCCAAAACATGTATTGACACACCTCTGTAGGCGTGCCATTGATTGACACATGATGCATTTTTTAAATTTGGTCTCTTTTTGGACACCTTCTTTTTCAACCTAACACTTTTTTGGACTTTTTTAACCCCCAAAGCAATATATGTCAGTTTATAAATCACCACAGACACTACAAACATTTTTTTTCTTTCATCAGAGATCATTTGTTTGATGAGCTGGGATTTGGTGTGCCCTCCTAAAGTGGGGTACTTTTTTATGGTTTTAATCTTATACACCCCTTTTGTAGGTACCTACTTTTTCATCATAAAATCATTTTTACAGTTTTAACCGGACAAAGCTTTTCTACGCTCGGCATACAAAAATGCCTAAGTCAACAAGGGGGCACATCAGATACACACTCCCCCAAAAAGTGAAAATCATTTTCAGCGCTGATGTTTTCACCTGCTTGACCATCAGCGGACAGGGTGCAGGTTAGAGGCGGCATATAAAATCCTCACTGGTTTTAACCCTATACACCTCACCTTTTGCAAAGAGGATAAAAAATGCTTACCTTAACAAATGCTAACGACCGCTCCTATCAGGTGGCGGGCACATCACCACCGAAAAGTGAATATGCCCCCCCCAAAAAAAAAGAAAGTGAAAATCACTTTTCAACGTTGATGTGTCCACCTCCTAATAGGGTGTGGCGGTGAGCGTTAGTTAAGGGAAGCGTTCATAAACCGAACCCCACCTTTTCTGTGTGGAGATATAAAGGGGAACAAATTTGGGAGTAGATCTTTTCCCATACCCTATGTTAGGCAGTGATATATCTCCATTCAAACTAGGGATGATTTGATTCCCACATATAAAATGATTAGCAAAGCCCATGAATTCCGAGTCAAAGCCTATTTTTTTTGTTTGTTCAATGATAAAGAAAGAAAGAAAAAATAATCTACTTACCCTACGGGTCGCATCATATGCTTTACATAAATTTGTGACCCAAGATGACCTTCAGCCAATCGATGTCAGTCATGTTTATCAGATAAAAGAAAAAAGAAAAAAAAATGAAAGAACTTAGACCGTGTTTGGCAGCCACCTGCCATGAAATCATTTCACTTCAAGTTTCCAAGGCATTTGTAATTACAAGGTGTTGGTTCAAAAATGAACTCATTCAAATGTATACTTGATAATATATATCATTTCATTTCATAAAAAAAACCTAAGATGTCATCATTTCTATCTGTAGTTATAGCCTCTTTGGCAGCCGCATGTAATGTAATCATTTCATTTGAGTTTTTCAATGCCTTTATAGCCCTATGGTGACGGGGGTGGAGCCAGGATTTTCACGTGGGGGGGCAAGCCAAAGGATTATGTGCACTCTCTTAATGGAAACCAATGGTACACCCACAATTAGAGGGCGACACGTCACATAAAAAAAATGAAAACACTCACCAAAAAGTGTAAATCACTTTTTCAATGTGACGTGTCACCAACTAATTACAGGCACACTGTTGGCACCCATTAAGGTGCGCACCTAATTTGAGGGCAAGGATTTTTCGGGATTTTAAATCATCTCTAGTCTCAATGGATAAGTACCACTCTATTAGCAATCAGTGCGTGACATGTGGCCTTATAAAGGGTGTTTGAGCCAATACACATGGGTCAAAGGAGGGTATTATGGTAAATGTACAATTAATAAGTACTTGTGTATTTATTAATCAAAATAGATATTCTATCCAGGACATTAGGTGACTTCACATGGAATAAAATGGGCAGTGGTTGGATGAAATTTTAAATTCCCACTCATTTTATTCCAAATGAAGTCACTTGGCACCCTGAATGGAACACCCTGCACCAAGACGCACATATTATTGTACACATATCACCCTTAGAATGCTAACATATGTTACATAAATCTGTATATACATAAGACTAATAAAATGCACATATGCTGATCTGATCATTGACACAGTTTTAGAATGACACTAACAAAAATGTAGAATGAATCTGAGAGTGAAACTTATACCTTTAGATAAACATGAAAGTCTAAAATTTTACTCAACAAACAGAGAGCGAAATAGACACTAAACGAAAAAGTTAAAGACAATTTACTAAGTAAGGAAAAAAAAAAGGTTAATGATAATTTATGAAGTTGTCCCAAACGGATGACACAACTTCATAAGTCGATCTGTATCAATCCCGTATGAATCACCCTAAAAATAATATATGCTTAGAAATATCTATGAGTATACTTTCCAATGCAACAAATGGTAAGTGAATTGAAGTTTCTTATAATAAGTTGTAACAATTTTTCCAAAAAATGTCTATGACGCTTGGTATAGTATGAATTAATAGATTTTGAGGTAACTTACCAATAAAAATATAGAATGAACTAGAAAGGAACCCTTATGAATTTTAAAAGCTCTTGAAGTCTAGTTTCCAACAACAAAAGCGGTGAGTGAATTTGAGTTTTGTAGAGAAAGTTATGACTGTTTTTCCACTAGGTGTCTGTGCTGAAAAAATTCTGACTGGATAACGCCATCAAAGCAAAAAAAATTGTACAACCATAATTTTTGCATGATTTAAAAGATTTTTTCACTAAAGACTTACCTAAACACGAAATTGAAAATTAGAGTTGCTATTTATGCTTATAAAAACATAAAAACTCATAAAAATGATATTTTGAAGAAGTTTTGCAATAATCGAGATTTTTAAGAGAAAAATTAGGGTTTAAAGAAAACTTTGGAGATTTGAAAGAAGAAAAAAAAAAAGAACACAACAAGCTTTGGGAATCAAATTTTTAGCAATAAGAAATAAGTAATTACATAAAGTTTACACGTTTTTTCCTTATTTAGGATCTTAGAAGTTTATTTGAAAATTTAAAGGATCCTTCATGTTCTAAGTCTTGTTTTCTTAGAAAATATGAGAAGTTTGAAAGTTTTGTGGATGATGCAAGTAATTGCATAAAGATTATATGTTTTAGTTGTGTGTTTAGATTTTTAGAGCTTTGTTCAAATTTTACAAATTGATTATCCATGTTTTAAGCCATGAATCTTTAAAACTTTTTATAGCTTGACTAAAAAGTATATAAGTTATAATCATTGCAAAGTTTTTCTTTAAAAGTCTTCATGTTTGAACACGTTTTATTATTTAATAAATGATTATAAATTGTTTAGATTATTTTGATTATGTTTACAAGAAGAGCATTAATATTTCTTAAAGTTGTGATTAAGGATTAAAAAGTTTATGTGATTTTAGGAAAGTATAAACATTGTTTATAATTAAACCTAATTTTAAAGAAACATTATTCTTAGTTTGTGCTTAGAATGAGTCAAACAATTCTCTGTATTTGTAAGATGAACCAACCATGATTATATAAAAATTGTAATAAGATTATAAGTTTTGAAAAAAATAAAATTATTTTTGAAAAAAAATTAAGTTTAGAAAGGATCATGTATACATGCATATAATGTTAAATTGTAAACTATGTCATACTTAATTATGAATTGTTTTGTTTGATACCTTCTATAAAATGATATCATAAATGGTAATATGATAAATTTTGATTTATAATAGTGCATAAGATTATTGTTATGGGTAAGATAAAACATTTGATTGTTTTGTATTAAGAAGTAAGTTTTGATAAAAAAAGTACAGTTTATAAGAATTAATGTGATTTGTATTTGAAGATGAGAGGAAAGTAAAGTGATTCATAAGAGCTATAAATGATTTAGAAACTTTAAAGGTTATATTTAAAGAAATTAGTGATTAAGAGATCCACTGTGGTTTATTATTTTAAAGATCATTTGTAGATTATGTGTTTTAGAGAGAATAGTAGTTAGAGATAGACACCATAGTGATTATATATTTAGAGACCCCCTTAGAGGTTTTGTATCTGGGATAGAGACCTCTTCAGAGGTTTTGTATCTAAGATAGAAACTTCATCAAAGGTTTTGTAACTGAGACAGAGACTTATTCATAGGTTTTGTATATAAGAATCATTCAGAGATCCCATCAGAGACTTTATATCTGAGACAGAGACCTACTCGCGGGTTTTATATGTGAGAACCATTCATAGACCCCCTCAGAGGTTTTACATCTAAGACAAAGACCTACTCACAGGTTTTGTATGTGAGAACCATTCATAGACCTCCTCAGAGGTTTTATATCTAAGACAAAGACCTATTTACAGGTTTTGTATGTGAGAACCATTTATAGACCCCCTCAGAGGTTTTATATATGAGACAGAGACCCCCTCAGAGGTTTTATATATGAGACAGAGACCTACTCATCAGTTTTGTATGTGAGATAACCACTATATGTTGGAAGTCTTTAAAATGTAGAAGTGTATGTTTTAAGAAGTACATTGAAAATTGTAGATGAGTAGATTAGATAATTGTGTTAAGAGATCCTTAGATGATTAAGAGCAAATGAAAATTAGTGGTTTAAAGATCCTAAGAGGATTATAGATGAAAAAGGTATTTGGACTTTAAAAATTTCATAGGTAAAATTGATATAAGAATAATAAATTGTGTGATAAGTATAAGTACAAAGTTTCTGTTTGTATAAGTAAGAGCATAAGATAAAAATGAAGATAAATAAGATGAATGTTGATTATAAAAGTTATTGCATAAGAAAATGTGAATTTATATATAGAGTTTTCAGTATGTTGTAAAAATCTCAGTTTAGTTAGTTTTCAGTGAAGCAAGTAAAATTTATTTTAAAAACATTCATGTTAAGTTTTGACTCATATTCTGTTGTAGCCTTTATATTATTACTTGCGAACTATAAACTCACATATCCATAATGTCGTTGTTTTTTTTTTTTTTTTTTTTTTTCAGATTAACTTTATATATATATTGTTGGCATGTGAGCCCATAGAACAATATAAGATATAACATAATACAAAGAGAAGATGGATTATAAGATTTATTTTTCTTTTTTATTTCATTTAAATGTTTATATCTTTTATTTCAATTTATGTGTATGGACCCATGTTGATGATTGATATGTTTATGAGGTTTGAAAGTTTGACCTCAATTTGATTATGAAAAGTTAATTAAAAAGATTTTATTTTAAGTGACTAGTTTTCCTTCCACTGTGATGTTAATGATTTTAAAGTTAGATTCTTCTATACATAGTAATAACTTGGATTAGATGTTGGTTTTAATTATAAGTATGAATGACAATGAATGAGCTATGTAAATGCAAGAAATCAAAAACCCTTTTATAATATTCCGTTGAAAAAGGAGTTTGAGTAAGAGAAAGAATAAAAAGAGTGTGAAAAGATTAATACTCCAAGGTCTTATCTAGTAATGACATTTTGGGGTGTTACACTGGACACCATCCTGGACATGAAATTTGCTCCATTTATTAATGCACCCTTTGTCGGACATTATGTCACATCCTGAGCAGAAAATGGAGTGATATTAGTTCAATCAGATTGGAGTTGACATGAACTCATTTTCTAGTAAAGTGGGACAACTAATTTCAATCACGGGGTGCTCACACATTAAGGGGGGGACAATTGATTCCAATCAGGGAGGCAATTGATTCCAATCAGGTATAAAATTTGTCTGACCCATTAGTATTACAAGAGTAGTCAGATATTGAGGGGGGACAATTGCCCCCCTTGCTCCCATGTGACTCCCTCATAGAAGGTGACAGTTTGTAATGAACTCATTCAAATTTACACTGATTTGTTAATTACAATTAAAAATGAAGTCATCTCAATTTTTTCTATAAAATAAACTGACAACTATTATCAAGCACAAATCGGTGCAAACTTGAATTAGTTTATTACAAGCCAACTCATTGTGACTACAAAAAGCCTTGAGAAACTCAAATGAAATGATTAAATTACAGGTGATTACCAAACACAGCCTTAACAAGTCAGATTTGTTGTATAAATCTGAATGAGTTCATTTTTATAGCTACAAATGCCTTAAAATTTTGAAATGAAATAATTACATTGTTGGTCGCTGCCATACAGTCCCTTATATAACCAACCAATTTAACATAAGTCACAAATTACTTAGTAAATTGCATCTCTGCATATACTTCGGTCATAGCATGATCAGCACATTTCAGAAAGATCCTTGACAAGGACACCGACCGGTTTCCCTTAACAAGCGCTCATCATTGCTCCTTGTCTGGGGCAGATACATCAGCACCAAAAAGTGAATATGCGCCTCCAAAAAAGTGAAAATCAC
>JAOXJP010075080.1:0-15169 GCA_025762735.1 Platanus orientalis
ATATATATATATATATATATATATATATATATATATATTAAAGGTCCTAGCAGATAGAAGGTGAGCTATATGAGACCCAGACAACACTGAATGCTCATATCATGCGCCCTTACATTACATTGATTTTGTAATAAGGCTTTGAAACCATTGGAAATGGTGTTTTCATGTCCAGGGATCCTTTATCTTTGCTTTGAATCATTGGGTTTAAACATTATTTTGGTGATCTTTAATCATTTCCAAATGCCAATAACAAACCTTTTGTGATTTCTTTTTGTTGAAGAAATAATTATACAAACAATAGATTCCTTCGTGAGGCTCCTTTGATCAAAAAAGCATTATCAATTCTAACAACTTGATGAATTCAGTTCATTTTTGAAGGTCCTTACAACCATACATAGAATCTATCCAATTTTTAAAATGCAATGGTTGAATATCTATCGTTTCCTTATTAGGGTCAATTTCAACAATGCTGATCATCTAACGATAAACCTAATCTGAGTAGTTTAGGATTCCATTTGATGAATATTGAAACAAGACATCACCACAGAAAATAAATGAAACTAGGTGGTTCAATCAAAAGTCATTGTTGTTTGACCAAGTACTTATGAGTGATTTGCTATTTTCAATTCAAACTGACCAATCCAGTACATTTCCATATTCTTAGAAGTATATCTATGTGTTTGCTTCTAATATGATATTTTATGGGTATTTCCATTATTAAGAAATTCATAAATGAAGCAATTAATGGTAGGGTTCCCACTATCCTTGGTATGGTGACGAATCTTTTATGTGTTATTAAGAAAAAGAATTTGTTTATTATTTGAGATCTCTAAAGGCCGTGGAAACACATAAGAATTCTTGAATGGATATAGAAAAAATATATAACTCCAATTCCTTCAGAAATGGTAAACTCCTTGGAAGAAGGGTTTGATCCATGTCATCTTGATTTAAAGACCTGCAAAATTAGTGTCAAATTATATGGCTAGGCACATGCTGAGGCGTGGCTTGGTCCTGGGCCTATCCTTTATTAACCTTTGTGTGTGCGCCCAAGTTGTAGTACCGAAAAAATACTCTCAAGGTTAGGATCCTTTAAATCAATGGAAAAGTGACCTGTCTATATTGATGTGTTCACGGGCAATGTGTAAAGTATGAATTCAACTAGAAGAAGACATGGGTTTTGAGAAACCATGGAAGAAACTCAGGGTCCACATCAAGGACCCAATGATAGAGTAGGCTGAGGCTCTACAACCAGGATTATAGACCATATGTGTCGTGGTAAGATATTCCAATCCAATATGTTTTGCACGGGATTGTAAAGCTTCACCCTACTTCATTAGTCCTTAAAGAAAGAGTTTCCAAACTAGTGGTTTTTAGACAGGTTCTACAACCCTCGCGGTGGACTATAGGACAATTCCATCACAACCCTCGTCAAATTTGATCATTATCATTTGAAACGGACAGAAAGTTCCAATCAGCACAGGACACAAGGCTTGATCAGGGTTTTTTTTTCTTTTCTTTTATTTTCTTTTGGTTGGGCTAATTTGCACAAAGGAGTGTTCGTCTCTCTTAAAGAATGCTAACATCAATCTCTATCTGCGGCAGGGGGTGAACACATCAGCGCCAAAAAGTGATAAACACCACCCAAAAAGTGTAAATCATTTTTTGGCGCTAATGGGTCCACCCCCTGCTGCCAACCGTAGGTTAACATTTTTAAGGGAAGCGGACACAATCCTTTCTCGGCTGAGTCATATGTCTTCCATAGCACAAGGGATTGTTCTGCCTCCCATAAAGAAAACTAACCTTCCCTATGCTTGAAGGGTGTACACATCGGCACCGAGAAGTGATAAGCACCTCCCCCTACCTCCAAATAAAAAAAAAGCGTAAATGACTTTTTGGTGCTGATGTGTGCGTCCCTTGACACCCTATGGAGGTTAGCGGTTTTAAGGGAAGCGGACACAATCCTATCACCTCCCATGGGAATACCCAGGGTCTAATCCCTGGAGGCGAGTGGGGTGAGCAGCGCAAAGGCTTGTTGCCTGCTGGGTTCTCGGTTTTATTGGCTCAGGCCAGTGCCGCTTCAAGCAGAGTGATGACGAAGGCTCAGGTGGTCGTACAAAAAAAAGTACAGTATCAAAGGCTGATTTGAGACTTGTGCCTCAAATGGGTGGGAATATATTTTTCAGGTAGGTGGGTTCCACACATAGCTAACTCTGATTATAGAAAGACTAGCGAATGTATTCCATCTATGTGCTTCACACATGATCATTGCTCCATTTTTGGGTTTTAAATGGGTAACATGGCCGACAACTCCAAGTGTCCTCCTTATTTTCCAATAACTTTATCTTACAAGGCTGAATTTCCTCCACCCGTCTGAAATACGTTTTATCACGGGCTACTGTTTTCTAGTTCTTCACTTCACCTACATATTCCTTCAGTTTCCAACAACTTTACTGATTGAGTTTCCTTGTTGTGGTGCTGGTTATATTCACAAACAAGAGTTGTAAGAAATTACTGGTGAGCTGTATTCTATTTTTTTCTTTGTTGCTCTATAATTTTCTTCTTCTTTGGTGGAGTAGTTTTTAGCTTGAAATAATCAAATCTTCCTTTCATGTTTAATTATGCAGGTTCCTTGGTTTCATCAACCATGGAAATGTTTTGGTTGGTCCAAGGCTGGGGTAAGCATGTAGATGAAATTACTGGTGAGCTACTTCTGGATACAATACCGCTTTGTTTGACAGGAATTAAAGATGCAGATATCGTAAGGATTGGTAGTTTGGGAATGTGTTGCATGGAAAATATGAAAACTTCATACTTGTAGATGCATCTTACTAGCGAAAGTATGCTGGAAGATGCATGATGTGATTCGAGACATCGATTCAAATGCACGACTTGATTTGGGATGTCTTAGACATAAGATGAAGTATAATGTGACTTGTGATTATATTGAAAATACGAGAAGATGCATGGTTTGATTTCAAATGACTCGAAAAATGTGTCAGATGTTTGTAGGGCTTAAATTTTTAGAAAATGTATATGATATTCTATTGATAAAAATTTGTTGCATGTTAAAATATCTAGATTAAGAATACTTGTATGTTGGCACCACTCATGGTGTTTTATGTAAAAATAAAAAACTAATGATCATATAAGTTGATTTGTTTTTTGGTAAGATCATATAAGTTGATTGTAAGAACACATTAACCTTCTTAGATGTGGTTGAAGATAAAAATTATTCAAGTAAGCTGAAAAGTTCTTTATTTATTTATTTTTGGGTATGACTATTAATATTTTATAGAGGTGACAAATAAGAGTTGTCAACGAGCCAAACTGACTCAAGCTTTGTCCCGTTCAACTCGGGCTCATTCTTGGTTCAGCTAACAAACTCAAGGTTACTACTTCAGGCCCTAATCGTCAAGTCCAATTGCCCAAGAACCCAATAAATTTATAACTTGTTGAAACAGGCTGCAAAAGCCATATTAATACAAGCTATATCTATATAAACATTTTTAATGTATGCCTATATGATATCTTAAGCTATATCTATATCTATTATATACATATAGACCTCTTTATGAACCGGATTTTTAACAAGCTGAGCCTCTGAGTCTAGTGCAAACTGGCTTAGACTCACTTAGCTAAACTAACTCAATTCAATTGGAGGCTCAAACTAGGAAATGATAAATAGAGGTAAGTAATGACGACTAATTTTTTTTAAATATAGATGTATCTTGAGGATAATACGGTCTCGACTGACGGGTGTTTTGCCCTTAAACACGAGAGGGAAAATGTCCATTTGATCTCCCATGATTTTGGGTGAATAAGGGTTTCCGGTTGCATTACTCATTTCTTGAAATGGATCAGGAACCTACTCATGGGCTCTATTTTGGTCATGATGAACCAAGGCCCACATAAATAGTGCCACATCATACAGATAGGCCAATGCTAAGGCAATGACATAGTGGCTTAGGCCTATCCTTCCTTCGATAACCTTTTTGTGTGCGTGTTCTGCACGGGCACCTGCTTCCAAGTAGTAATGCTAAAATATCAGGGTCAGATCCTCTCTGCTTGCAACTTTTGACAGTCTGTGATATACACATATCCCCAAAAAATGACGCTAACTTTTTAAGGTATGTGTAAATCGTAGACCATAGCAAGACAGTATCACGAATAGGAGAATATTCTAAGTGCAAAAAATCACCCTACAATTTGGTAGGACCACCTGAGGTCAGCCTAAGGTAGGACTGACATCAGGGGCCAACACATCAGCACTAAAAGGTGAAGAGCATCCCCTAAAAAGTGTAAATCACTTTTTTGGCACTGATGTGTTGGCCCCTAATGTCCGTCCTATCTTAAGCTCACTTTAAGGGTCACACCAAATCCGAGATTAAAAATCAAGGTCTAGTCAATGGGTAGTTGGTTATCTGCACATATCCATTTTTTTTTTTTTGGTAAGATTCCATGTTGATATTGATGTATTCAGTGGTAGCCAAAGAATGAATTCTACTGGCACAGGACATGGGTTTTAATGGAAACCATGGGAGAAACCTAGGGTCCACATATGTTCATTGGGAATGATAGAGTAGGCTGAGGCTCTATAACCAAGATTATAGACCATATTATCATGTTAAGATATTCTGATCCAATGGTTTTTGCACGAGATTAACAATTTTGATTCTAGAACTTCAATATACTTTGTTAGTCCTCATTCGAAAAAGATTCCAAACTAGTGGTTTTTGGATGGGTTGCACAAACCTTGCGTTGCTAGTTCTATCACTTGAAGCAATAATGAGTATACAAACTCACCAAAGTAATGTTCTGTCCAGGATTTGGTGTCTTGGACAGAACATTTTTCCTTATAAGGTTGAATCATTATCATTTTACAGAGAAAACACAAGACACAATGCCTGATAGAGAGTAATTCGAGGCAGTACAGATCATCTCCAGCCCGGATGTGTCTAGTGTCAATCAAGCATCTATTTTGCATTGGCATGAGATGAAAAAGGTCTTTTTTTTTTCTTTTTCAAATCTTGGGTTGAGGATTGAAATTTGCTTTTTTCACCATGTGGCATATCCAGGCTAGAGATGATCCTAACATAATTCAAGGAGGGTGTATAAGTAAATACACAAGGAATGAGTACCGTTTGAATTTACCAAGATACCCCTTTTCAAGTATGCTGTCACATACTCACTTGTCAAATGGTTGGGTTCCACTAGGGCTGTCAATGTCAATGGATCGAATAAGAATCAGATATAAGCATTTTGTGTTTGAATTTGTTTATTTAATTGATTATCGGATCGAAGTCGAATATTTTTTGAATATTTACAAAAAAATAAAAACTTAGGAATTATAAAGATGGAAGACGAATAAGAGAATGAGGAATATTAGCGGATCAAACATGAATCAAATACGGATAATAATGGAATAGTTGACAGCCATAGATATTCCAGTTCCACACATCATCTTAAAAAAGAATAACCAATATATTCTTTCTATACGCTTTACACATGATCATATCTCCACTTTAGGGTTTCAAACAGGCTTCACATGTCTTCCCCATTTTTCAACAACTTTTATCGGAAAGAGGCTGATTTTCCTCCACACGTCTGGAATACGCGTTTTGGCTTTTTCTTTCCACCATTTTTTTACCGACTTTCTGCACATGGAATCACCTTATCGTTTGGGCTACCGTGTTCTACTTCACCTATATAGGTTACCTTCAGTCTCAGAAGCAAAGGTAAGCGTTTATTGATTCTCAGTTTCTCTATTGTGGTGTTGGCTTAAATTCTCATAGTTTTGTAAGAAATCTCAGGTTTGTTGTGTTTTCTTTTCTTTTTTTCCCCATAATTTTCATGTTCTTTAGTAGAGTTGATCTGTTTTTTTCTCTAGTTTTTAGTTTGGTATAATTGGATCTTCCTTTCTGTTTGATTATGCAGATGCCATGATGTCTCCAACTAGGGAAACGTTTTGGTTGACCCATGTTAAGGGTAAGCAGGCAGATGAAAATACCAGGGAGCTACATCAAGATGCAATACTACTTTCTGTGACAGGTTTTGAATGGATGGCGACGTTAGATCGCATGATGGATGTAGAAATGGAAAGGATTGATAATTTGGGAATGTGTTGCATGGGAAATATGAAATCTAGGTATCTATTAATGCATCTTTATAGTAAAACTATGCTAGAAGATGCATGATGTGATTCGAGACGATATAAGAAAAAAAAAAAAAAAAAACCATCTCGTAACACTAGAAGAAACCTGATTTGATTTGAAATAATAAATACTAGTGTTACACAAAATTCAGTTTTCAGGAAAGCACTATAGTATATTTTGATTTAAATAATATCTTATTTAAATTGGTTTTCCAATAAAAGGAGAACGCGCTACTGAGGGTGATATACGTAGTTTTTTAAAGATGTATAACTCTTATAAGTAATGAAATATTTGATGATTGTATAAGATTATTTGTAAGTTTTAAATGTAAATATGGAGATGAAATGGAAAATCAGTTCTATTTATGAAACTTAGTTATTATTATTATTATTTTGTTATATGAACTGAGCCTTAGATGAATGGCAACAGCCGCACAGAGGGATAACTAGGGGAACAAAGGGCAGCCTGCCTGACCTAAGGCCAGGTCGTGCTGAAGATTCTTTAGACCCAGGGGAAGACCAGGTTTGGTCACGTAGAGGGGGATCCTAGCCTGGCCTGGACATTTGGGATTTAGTATATAGACATAGACTTTTATATATACTCAAAGTATGTTGGTGGTTGGTTGTTAGTTGGTGAAGATGGGTTTTGAACCAAATACAATCGTTATGGTGTGGCAACATTCGATCCACCTAGTAGGTTTTACTGCCCAACTTGGTTTGCACTTCAATGTGGGCTGGGCTGGTGTTTCACGCCATGTGTCCATGTTGTCCCAGGCTTAGGCTGGCCCAATGGTGCTCAAATCTTATACCCAGCCCCGTCAATTGCTAGCCCTAAGGAGTTTCCTTGTCAGCAGCGTAACGAATCATATATTAACACACATCCTCTCGTACGCTTTCCATGTGCCTTGCAATAATAGGTGCTTGAAAGCATCTTGCATAATTGGTGATTCTATCACATACAATTACCACCTACGTGGCAGTCCAAAAGGGTTCCACATGTTTGCCATATCACTGTTTTCCTCGTAATTTTGAGCCAATAATTGTTGTTATAAAGTGTAGAAATAGTCTATAAGTTATTGGGCTGACATGGATGTGGTGCTGTATATGTGGCCAATTTAAAGAGTCACCTGTCAAAAAGAAAATATAATTAAGGGGTAAGAGTCCAAATCCTCTCGATAGTCGATACTTCCAGCAGGGATTTGGTACTACCTTTATTATGCGACCAAGGTTGCCAGGCATAGGGGTAGAAACATCAGCGCAAACAATTTTTGGGAAGTGTTTTTCACTTTTCGGCGCTGACGTGTCTGCCCCGGTACCAGGCTGACCTTGGCCGCACAGTAAGGGGTCGCACCAAGCCCTGAGGGTGAAGCCGCATGTAGGAGTGGAATTGAATTGGCCGGGTCTTGGTCCTCCACAATGTTAGTTTGTTCACAGATGTTAATGAATGGTAAAATGTTCAGGGCTAAAATGGTGGGACTTGTTTAAAGTTACTGTAAATGTAACACACATACACACACGCCCCATATTGATGGAAGGAAGAAAATATATATAAAAAAAATAATAATAATAGCAAGACAGAAGGCAAGGTTTTGCTTGGTTTAGTAAGGTAGAGAACATATTAATAGCACAATGATATATTCTCATCCTCTCTACTTAGCACACAATTTTTCCACATCCTAGACCCTGGAACTTTTGAGAAGTCTAGGCCCTAAAACAATACTCCACTTGGTAGGTTATATATAGAGGTCCTCCTTTTCATATCATAGAGATATTGGAATCAGAACCCTTTTTTACTTTTAGAGGGTAGAGAAAACTGATTTCCAATTGTGAAACTATCCAACTTTCTTCTACTTGAAGACATTTTCTCCTTCAGTGTTAATACTTTTCTAAGATTAACATTTTTAAATATCAACAAACTTGAGAGAAGTTCTTACATCAAACAAACTTTTCTAACACACTAGATTTGTTAAAATATTTGCTATAACCGTTGTTATTTTTCATATTTCTTAGATATATAGTAACTGTCGCTATTTATTTGGAAAATATAATTTTGTAATTAAATTAACTCAATATTTTTAGAATTTGATTACAGTTAAAAATCTATTATTAAATAATAAAACTCACAACACTATATTTAAAAGGCATGTCAAAAATCCAAATTTTATAAAATTGTAACTTCTAACATTATAAAAGTAGATCAAATATTACATGCATGTACTTGTTTCAACATAAAATTACTCAAAAAATATCTAACAATAAAAAAATTAAAGCCTACCACGTTATCCAATTTGATCTCGCTATATTGTGTTATTACTTGCAACACAAATGATAATGAATAGAAATTGTCATTTTTATTTTTCAAAACACATAAAAAAAATAAAACATATAAATAACTAACAATCAAACTAGATAATAATAACTGTTATTTGAAATTAAAATTACTTTAAAAATATCAATTATACCTAAATTTTGGCAACATAACAACTATAATATAAGTCCATGGGGATGAATAGTGATCCTTATGTCACTTTATTTAATTTACCAGATAAGACAATATAACAACATTCTAAATATCAATCATCGACAAAACATCATCACTATTCATTTGAGAGCTCTGTATCTGTCATCACTCATCTCTATCATAACTATATATCCGACCAAGTTATACATAACCTAAGAAATTTCAAAAATAACTATGTATAGAATCGCTAATCAAATGAACTAAGCACTCTATACAAATCAAGGCTTCAAAGTGCACCATTTACCTATTACGAATTGGCTCTATCCAAGGGCATAGATAGATTGTAAGCTACAACTAGCTAGATCTTTGCGTATCTCCTACACATAGCATTGTTTGCAATTAAAATAATTTTTACTTAAAAAGAATGGAAAAAATTCTAGATAATTAAGTTGATAAACATACCCTTTTTTATGCTTCTCACATGATAAAGAAAAAATTAGCTATGGAGAAGACAACAAAAAATGAGAAAACTGTATCGATGTAAGCAACAAATTATGTATCACTTACATCAACATGGGTTAGTGGGTTCAAGCAACCATGAATCCACAGCTGCTGGAACATCTTAAGTCATTTAATAACGGTGGAAGAAACCCCACCGCTTTATAGGTTAGAAACACTTACCAATACAAATCCAATGCACATAATACTAAAGCGTGGGGAGTGAAATGGCAGATTCTTAAACAGGAACAAAGCTGAAAATACAAAATGAATGGTTGTTAGTGAACAATATTCTTTAAGGCAATGACAATTTTAAATAATTTTCCAGTTACCCATTAGAGGAGTGAAAACTAATGGAGAAACATATACTAGAAAAAGCCATTGAACCTTCCTCTGGAAGAAGTTTTTGACTAGTCATAGAAACCAAGTGGCAGTGATGTAAAGCAAGCCAAATGTGGAGATCTGAGTTTGTTTTTTCATTTTTGGTTTAATTTTCTGATACGTGACCTGAGTTCTCCTTAAGAAATAGTAAATCCCTTATTTCATATCCTTATGTCGTACAAATGGGTACAGACATGGATGTCATAGGAGCCAACATTTGATGGTTCTTGGCTTAGAGATCTCCCAGCTTAAAGGTCACCTAACCGGATGATTGTAAGTTGCAAATTCTTAATAATCCATATTGATGTGAGAATGTAAAATGTTTTAGTTTGCCTTACAACTCTTAAGTTTTCCATAACAAACTTCTGTTAAGTGACATCTAAGCTCTTGTTGAAAACCTATCTGTCCATTAGGTGTAACTTATTTGGTTGCAATGCTGCTTATCTGCACAAATTAGAAATTACAAATCACCAAAGGTATTGCTTAAAACAACATAATGGAACTCATATCAAGTTATAAAGTATAGAACACACACATGGGGGTGTGAAAACAACCAAAACATAGAACATTTAAGCAGGTGCTAGAACACATAATGAATGTCATACAATTGAATTACTGGGGACTATTGCAAAGAATAAATTAAGTGATTCACGTAACACATTCCTAGGTGTGAATGAGCAATAAACGGTCAGATTGTGGATTAAAATTCAACAGTTTACAGCTTGTTGCACCTAGGAATGAGTTTTTTGATTTTTTTTTTTTCCAGACACAAGTATTCTATGTCAATTAGTGTTATGCTCTCTCCAATGAAAATTCAGATAAGACAAGCTCAAGTACCAAAAAACCATGTTCAAATACATTGTAGGGGAAAAATTATTTTTTTATTGCAACCAAACCAAGGACAACTGCTTAGCAACAAAAAGATGTAAGAAGCTTGCTGATTTAGTTGCAAGGAGATAAAAGGGGTTTTCTATCTGAAGAAGGGAGGAGGATAACACAGTGGATGTAGGAGTGGCCGTGAGAGAGAGAATAGTGAGTTGACATTGAATTTATTGAATCACTGGCTAAAGAAAAATATGTAACTAGTGTTCTTCTTTTATCACAATCTTTAGTAAAGTCTACATTCACCTAACCAATTAACACAATATTTTGGAGAGGAAGTAAATTTCATGTTCCCAAATTTGTGTGTTCCCCCATACTACCATACTACAGTCCGACACGTAATGTGTTTTTGAATTTGGTGCCTTGTTTTGGATACCTACATTTTGATTTGAACACTTGTTTTTATGCTTTTGACCCTAAACACACGCCCACGTGTCAACCTGTGGGGTGGGAATAAAAGCAAACACAGATTTGGGAACAAAAAATTTGCTCCCTTTTGGACACTAAAACAAATAATACAGTTAGAAACACCTGTTCAATAGCTTCTTCTCGGATTTATCATGTATTTATTGACTGCTTTCATTGTAAGTGCAATATCAAGTATGGCAGAAACCACAAAAAACAAGGATGAGCTTGCTACTTAAGACATGTGCCGTCTCTCAACTCTTAATATATTTTTTCTCCATGCATGCTCTTCATTTACACTGTCTTTGATTAGCACCAACTTCTGGACCAAAAAATTTTGAAATTTTCTAATCAATTTCAAATATCTCCATCCATTGTTTGTAAATTTGACTATTCTTACTAATCAAATACACATTAAAAACATCCTATCTATGATGACCCTCTGGTCAGGAGTCACAAAACCTATACCATTTGCTCCAATACATCTACAGGAAAAATTACAGTTTTTAGAACTTTCATCCACTCAGTCCTTAGGATTTCACACATAAGCATCACAACTAAATGTTCAAAGGAAATAATAATTAACTAGTTTATTAAACCAAGTCTTTTTTAGATTTTAGAAATCAAGTGCAGCCCAAGAGAAATGATTCACTAAATAAAAATTTGTATTGGCAGTTTCCACCCAAAAACCATTACTCCACAAAAGGTATTCTTAACCAAAATCCGCTATCCTTCGTTAACCTTAGCGTGTACGTGCAAGTTGTAGTGCCAAAAAATAATCCGACGGGTTCTACAACCCTCGCAGTGGAGCTTAGGTCTATTCCATCACAACCCTAATCAAATTTGAATTTTGTTCCAATCAGCACAGTACACAATGCCCGATCAGCTTGGCATCAGGGGCGGACACAATGCCTGTATTTACTTACTGCACTCTCCTCTATCAAATTTGTTTGAATCGAAAAACCCACCTCTGATTTGGTGTGACCCCTAAAGTGAGGTTAAGATAGATAGGACTGACATTAGGGCCGCCGAAAAAGTGACTTACACTTTCTAGGGGATACTTTCACTTTTTAGAGCTGATGTGTTGGCTCTGATGTCAGTCCTACTTCAGGCAGACTTCAGGTGGTCCTACCAAATCCTCAGGGAGAATCCCCTTGGGTAAGCATGGTATAGGGGTGGTCCGGGTGGATACATAAGCACTGAAAAAGTGATTTATACTTTTTGGGTATGTTTTCACTTTTCAGTTGATGTGTCGGGCCCAAGCCGACCTAAGGGATCGTACCTAATCTTTTAGGGTTTTTTCTATATAAACAAATTTTATACAGAAGGGCGTTTAAGTAAATACACAAAGGACAAGAACTCATCTGTATTTACCAAAATACACTTGTCAAGTATGATGTCACATGATGATTTGACACCTGTGACTCATATGGGTTGGTAAATATTTTTCAGGTAGGTGGGTTCCACACGTAGCCAACCTTTTGACTGTATTCCATCTTTTTTGCTTTACACATGATCATTCCTCTATGGGTAACATGGCCGACAACTCCAAATGACCTCCTCTTTTTCCCAATTACTTTATCTTACCGAGGCTGAATTTCCTCCACCCGTCTGGATCACGAGATTCGTTTTCACTTAATTTTTTTCGGTCTGGAGTACGTTTTGTAACTTTTCTTTCAACCATTTCTGACTTAATTTAGGCATCAGGCATCACCTTTGTATTGGCTACTGTTTTCTAGGTCTTCACTTCACTTATATATGTACCTTCAGTTTCATAAGCAAAGCAAAGCGTTTATTGATTCTGAGTTTCCCTCTTGTGGTGCTGGTTATAATCACAAACAGGCGTTGTAAGAAATCACAGGTGAATTATATTCTATTTCTTTCTTTGTTGCTCCATTATTTTCTTCTTCTTTGGTGGAGTAGTTTTGAGCTTGGAATAACCTAATCTTCCTTTATGTTTAATTATGTAGATGCGTTGATTTCTCCAGCCGTAGAAATGTTTTGGTTGGTCCATGTCAAGGGTGAGCATGTAAATGAAATTACCGGCGAGCTACCTCTAGATGCAGTACAGCTTTATGTGACAACTATTGAAGCTGTAGAAATGAAGAGGATTGATTGTTTGGGAATGTGTTGCATGGGAAATATGAGAATTGGGTACTTGTTGATGCATCTTGCCAGCAAAAGTATGTTGGAAGATGCACGATGTGATTCGAGACATCATCTCAAATGCACGACTTGATTTAGGATATTTTATATACAAGACGATGCATGATGTGAATCACGGTTATATTGATAAAACAAGAAGATGCATGATTTGATATCGGATGACTTGAAAAGAATTATAAAAAACGTTATAATGTAATATGTTACATGTGTTTGAATGGTTTAAAGAAAAACTTTAAATAAATGCATGATGTTATTCGTGATATTCTTTTAATGAAAACTTGTTCATGTCAAAATATCAAGATTAAGAAATACTTACATTTTGGCACCACTCATTGTATTTGATGTAAACTAGTAAAACATTAATGATCATATAAGATGATTGTAAAGGCACATTACCTTTTTAATTGTAGTTGAAGATAAATATTATTCAAGTAAGCTTTGAATCGGACAATGCCCTAATGCTCAAGTGATTGCTGCATCATCCTGCCACAGTGGAGGTCAGGGTCAAATCCTCCAAGTTGATGCGGTGCATGTGATTAAAAAATATATTTAAGTGACAAGAGCCCCTCATTAGAATAACTCTTTCCCCAAATTGAGACACTGAGTTGAACCTTGCTTAAGGACTTAATTTTGGGGATGCTAAGCCGAGGCCTGCAGAAATAGTGCCAAATTATAAGGATAGGAATAGTCGAAGCATATGAGCTCATGGCTTGGCCTTAGGCTTATCTTTCGTTTAACCTGTCTGCGTGCAGGTAGTGCTAAAAATTTCAAGGTTAGGATCATCTACCCAATGAAAAGGAAGTGATCTACCCAACGTATTCATTGGCAAGGTGTAAAGTATGAACTCCATTATAAGACAAGGATTTTGATGGAAACAATGGAAGAAACCAGGGTCCACATCAAGGGTCTCGGGGGAATGATAGAGTAGGCTGAGGCTCTACAACCAGAATTATAGGTATATGTATCATGCCAAGATATTCCAATCCAATGGTTTTAGTATGAGGTTAACAATTTCAATTGTAGAGCTTTAATCTATTTTATTACTGTCCAAAGAGAAAGATTCCAAACTAGTGGTCTTTGGACAAGTTTTACAACCCTAATAGTGGACCTTAAGTTTATTCTATCACAACCCTTCGATTTATTTAAAGGGGAAGGATGTACTATTCAAGATTTGGTGTCCAGGACACGGGACGTCATATAGAATAAAATGGGTGGATGATGCAATTTTTTAATATAAAAAATTCATTTTATACCATATGATAACCCAAGTGTCCTGGACACCATCCTAGTCACCAAATCCTACAAAGAACATCTTTTATTCAAGAACAAATTTCCTATCTGGAATTTGGCGTCCAAGGCACAAAGTGAATTCATTTGGAAGAAAATGGGTGGGAATTTGAAATTTCATCTTAACCCTGTTCATTTCATTCCATGTAAAGTTACTTGGTGCCCTGGCCTCCAATTCCTGGACAAAACATGAACATCTATATATATAAATGGTTATCAAAACATAAATAAATAATATATATAAAAAAGGGTATCAAATCATAGGGGTTTTTTTTTTAAGTTAGGATTATGGGTTTCAAATCGTACGAACAAAAAAAAAAGTCGTTACCATTTCAAATGAAGAGTCTGAGGATGTTTAAGTAAATGCATATGAGATAAATACTCAATTATATTTACCAAGACATCCTTTTCAAGTATGCTGATTTGACTGACTCATATGGGTTGGTACAATTTTCAGGTGGATGGGTACCATTTCAATGCTGATATGAGTGATCACATGCCTCTGAACATGAACTGTGCACAGATTTTGAGTGCACAGAATCCAGAGCTATGACAGAAAAAAGCGAATATTCCACCTATATGCATTACACGTGAGCATTCTCATTTAGGGTTTCAAAATCGTAGCAAATGTTCTGTGATAAAAATGCCCTGTAGTGTATATGGTGAATTAAAAACAGACATGTGTTGTCTTGGGGGGTAAAATGGTGTAAAAAGTGTTCAGTTGAAAAAGTAAATGGTCAATAAAAGACATCAAATTCAAAAAACACATCTAATGTCAATCAATGGGTACCATGGCTGACAACTTCACATGTCTTCTCCCATTCTTCAAGATGTAGTAACACTTTTTTGTGGCAGGTATTGAATGGAGGGTCAGAGTAAGGGCCGATGTAGAAATCAAAAGTACTACTAGTTTGGGAATGTGTTGCATGGGAAATATG
>JAOXJP010075091.1:0-15168 GCA_025762735.1 Platanus orientalis
CATTTGGGCACTGATGTGTCCACACCCTAATGTCGTTTTCATAGTTCTCACAAGATTCGTTCTCACCTAATTTTTTTCCCAACAAGCTAGGGGTGGCAATTCATGTTGGCTGGTCGGGTTTGTGTCGTGTCAAGATAAAGGAATACGACTATATGGCTCAACCCAAACCCAACCCATTTATTTCGTGTTGGATTTGTGTCAGGTTCGTGGGTTATGTGGTAATTTGTGTTGGCAGGTCAGATTTTTGTCGTGTCAAAGTGGGTTGACTCGCTTTGATCCGAAACATGTTTATAGTTAACCCTGACCTGTTTATTTCGTGTTGGGTTCATGTCGGGTTCATGGGTCATGTCAAACATTGACACCCCTACAACAAACTTAGCTAAGTCTTTATAAATTAATAAAATACTAGCATAGAACATGACCCACAATGATATAATATGTTTTCTTATATTATTATGCCTTTATGTGGTTCTATATTTTCTTTTCTTGTCTATTATAAACTTGAAAAAAAAGGTTACATTAAATTTTGAATGAAAATATAATGGTTGGTAATCTACCAATTAGTAATAGATTAAGGTAAATGTGGCTTATGAGTTGTGTTTAAGAAGAGGACTCTAAGAAAACAATGAATCCAAACCATCTGAAAATTTTGAAACTAGAAAGAAACCAAATTTGTTGATGAAAATCAAGTGCATCACAAGAACGAAAGAAGTTTGGGTGTTGTCACACTAATATCTTTGGCTTGGCATTGTTGTTTTTCTTTTAAAAACTTTTACACTTTTTTTTTTAACAATTTGAGCTTATATATATATATATATATATATATATATACATATATGTTAATGTTTCTTGTTAAACACTAATTAGATGATCATGATACCACTTTATTGTCATTGCCTTGTAAAAGTTATTGAGCTTTAATCTTAATTTCTATATGTTCTTTATAATATTTGCTATATAATTTAACTTTGAAATATTTATGAATATAATATTAAACAAAAAATGAATATGTAAATAGAAATGGCTGGTAACGGGATGGATTTTTCACTGATACATAATAGCCGAAAACGTATGAGAGAGGAGCAAGAAAGGCTTAATGAGGAGGAAATGATTGTCATCTTGTGGTACATTTCTTTTGTCGTAGCAATGATTGCAACACAATACCATACTAACAATATGTTGAAAGAACCATCAACCGATAGGGATGAAGAGAGGCGAAAGTTCTTGAACTGTTTATATAATGGAAAGCAATCAACTTGCATTGAACAACTACATGTTACAAAGCAAGGATTTGGGAGATTGTGTAAGCTCTTGGTTGAAAGGGGTAAATTGGTGACAACAAGAAATGTTATAATTGAAGAAGTTGTGGCTATGTTTTTACATATTCTCGCCTACCATCTAAAAAATAGTATGATTAAATGTTGTTATAGTTGCTCAGGGGAAACGGTAAGTAGGCAATTCAATAGTGTGTTGCGAGCTGCACTTCGATTGAGTAAAGATTTCTTAAGATTGCATGAACCGAACCTTAATGAGAAAGACACCGAAAAGTGGAAATGGTTTGAGGTACTTGAACGCTTAACTTGAAAATTTTAATACATTGATGTTGATACTTAGTTCCACACCACACTGACTATTTTATTGTATTTGTTAGAATTATCTTGGAGCACGTGATGGAACATACATTTCATTAACTGTACCAGTGGAAGACCAACCTAGATATCAGAGCATAAAGCATGATATAAGTACGAACGTATTAGGAGTTTGTGATCCTAATTTAAAGTTTATTTATGTACTACCTGGGTGGGAGGGATCTGCATCAGATTCTCGAGTGTTGCGAGATGCATTACGTAGGCGTGATTGCCTATACATTCCGTTGAGTATGTCTTTACCTTTAATAATTAATTTTATTAAAACATTGCTATTTTCATCTTATAAATAAGTACTACCTCGTGAATGCGAGATATACGAATGGACCGGGATTTTTAGCTCCTTATCGGGGAACACGATATTATCTCAATGAATAGAGGGGAAATACCCCAATAACGTATAAAGAGTTATTTAATATTCGGCACTCAATTGCAAGAAACGTGATTGAAAGAGCATTTAGATTACTGAAAAAACGATGGGGTATATTACGAACAGCTAGTTTCTATGACATGAAAACGCAAATTAAGATCATCAATGCATGTTGCATTCTCCACAACTTCATACGTGATGATATGCCAAATGAATGGTTATTAAGATATGTTGATCGTGAGTTAGAAAATGCACAGGTACAAGAAGTTGGGGATAATGTCGAAGATGATATCACAACTATTCATGTTATAGCTGATTGGACGACATTTCGAGACACATTAACAATTTCAATGTTTAATGATTATCAGGCTCGATGAGGCCAGACTCATTGAGATAGTATTATTTAATAAAAAAACTTATACATGCATTAAAGTTGATGTGTTAGTTTTTTTTGTTTGCTTAGTACTTTTTTTTGTTTACTTATAGACTATGTTATTATGAGTTGGTTTATGACTGTCATAATTTGTTTTGGACCTTTTATGGAATGATATTATGAGTTAAATCAAGATTTAATTTTCTTTATTATGTTTGGGTCTTGACGATATGAGTGTTGAAGATGTTAAACTCCCCACACTTGGAGCACGAGTACGAGCATGAATTTCATCATCTCCAACATCTATTGAATCAAATTTAAAAAAGAAGGGAAGAAACGATTCTATGTCTTGTTTAGTAGCAGGGATGGCTAATTCACTAGAAAAGTACTTTGAATCATGTAAAGCAAAAAATGAACGTGTTGATCCCATGGAAATTTATGAAGAAGTCTCGAAGGTGTCAGATCTCAATGAAATGCAACAGTTAGATGCATGTCAAAGGTTAATGAATGGAACTATTGCAGAATTTCATATGTTAAAGGGTCTTCTTGTTGAGAAAAAGAAGAGTTAGATATTATTGAATTCTTAGCCGTCCTCTTAATTAGACAATTTTTTAGTTTAGAATTAACGTTCTTTTATTTTGAAGTAGAGAAGTTTGGGTTTTTGGATAATTAACTTTTTATTTTGATATAGACAAATTTGGAACCAATGGTCATTTTATTTTGATACAGACAATCAAACCTTTTTTATTTTGGACATGTATAACTGTTTGAATGATATATTGGTTTATTATTTGATATAGATAAGTATGGATGTGTTTAATTGGATGTGGAATGAACTTGGAGCATGAACTAAATCATTTCTGATCTAAGAAATGAATTGGATCATTTTAAATGCTTATTAATTTTAGGTATTCCAATTCCATTTCCATAAAAATACTTGTGCATCCAAACAACGGAATTGAGATTTTTGAATTCCAATTCCATCCAAATAGATATGCATCCAAATGATAGAATTTTGAATCTATGGAATTCAATTCTACAGAATTGGAATTCCAAGGTCAATTCCAATTTTATAAATCCAAACGCACCCTTAGTGAAACATAATTTAAAATTTTAGTGAAATTTAGCAAAAGTCTGTCGAAATTTCCCCACTTTTAGGGTGGAAAAATGAAATGTCAAGGGAAAACAATAGTGAAATTTTTTCCAATATAAACAAAGTATCGACAAAATGTTACCAAAATTTCGCTAATCCTAATACTTTCAATAAGAATTCTTCTACCCAAGCTAAAACCCACCTCAAATCCTTTCTTTAAATAAAATTTTGGTTTTTTTTATTCTAAAGAGCGAAACCTCCACTTAAATCCTTTGTGGTAAATAATGTATTTAATTTATTCATACAATAAATATATTAGAGATATGTGCTAGATAACCCATTGACAGCTTTGTCACATAAAATTTGCGTACAAGAGGGCTAATTTAGAATGAAATTCAAGGTAAATCTGTGATGCAATTTAACATGTTTAGTAGTCATATATTGATAAAAGAAATGTTTGGTAGATAATTTGTTTGTCTATGTGATTAACTTATACGTAGATGCTTTCTAGTCTTTTGAGTCTTGAGTGTATTATCATTTGCTTATATTAACATTCCTTGAGGTTTCACTTTAAATTCCCATTCTAATTAACAGTGAAATTCCCACAAATTTTCCATTAGTCCGAAAAATTTCAATGAAATTCCCCTGAAATTTTCCATATGTCCTAGTGCGAAATAACCATCAAAATCAAAATTTCATTCTTTGACTGTATCTAATCATCAATATGTGTAGCCTCTTACTAAGAAAGTTAAAAGCACAAAAATTTAAAATTATGATGGCGGGGGATGAGATTGTCGGGGAGGAAGACCATATAAAATATGAGATTCTGTTTTAATCTCCACACTAAACCAGTTGATTACTGACTGTTGTTGAATGGGTTATAATTTGAGAAGACATAACCAGAGTTGTTGATGGCCAAAAAAACAATTAAAGAGTTACTGAAGTTGGAGCAATGAGTGGGGATACAGCCCTGGGGTCAGATGGCTTTACAACAGTCAAACAACCTTCTACAAGCAATGTTGGAGCACCATTGGAAGTAATGTTATGAAATACAATAAAGAATTCATGCAGATGATACGTTGGATAGCAGTGCAAATGCAACATTCTTAGCACTTACACCAAAGAAGGTGAAATTGAGGCAAAAAAATTTCGGCTTATTAGCCTGGTAGGCTGCCTCTCCATGATCATACCAGAAGTGTTAGCCCCAAGACTGGAAGATGTTGAGTCTAATTATATCTCCATATCGAAAGGCCAACAAATCCTAGATAGCTCTTTATAGAAAATGAATACTTCAATTCAAGACTTAGAAGAGGGCAGCCAGGCATCATATGCAAGATGGATATGGAGAAATTCACATCAGGTAGGATTTCATGGAATACATGTTAATGAAAATGAACTTTGACATGAATTGGCATCATTGGATTAGCACATTATCCCCTTGATCCTTGTTAACAGATTGCCAGTTCATTTTTATCAATGTTGAAGGGGCATATGATAGGGGTGACTGGTGCAGGAGCATCAGAAGGAAGTAATCATTGGTCAAGACATCAAGAAGGGTGTGTGCTGGGATACAAGATAGGGATGGGTGTCTAAGAGGGGTGTCACTTTTGTTTAAGGGTGTCCTTGTTATTTTAATAAATGGAGATATTATTTGTAATAACGTAAAAGGGATTTGTCAACATGGGGAACCCACAAGACTGGTTGACAGCCCTGGGAATCCTTATTATTTTCTTAGTTGTTTAATACCTGCTATTTTAGGAAATTCTATAGGAAAGTCTAGAATAGTTTCCAGCTCTAGAAAGCTTTGGTTTATTACAGATTGCCTTTGCTTTATATGAAAGTTGTGCCTAAGGTTACTAAAAGGTGTCCATTGCTAGTTGCTAAAGAGACCTGATGTAACCCACTTAAAGCTCCTAGGATTTTTTTTTTTTTGAATTAAGAATTGAATTAGTTGCTTCATCTCCTACACTCTTACAGTAGTTGCTGTCAGAGACTCTACAATCAGTTATAATCCTAGAAATCCCCATCAGTCAGTGTTGCTGGGTTCTTTCTTCTTCTTCATATGTGATTGCTTCTTTAAGATTTTGTGCGTAAGATATTCTATCTACCTGATTCCATTCAAGCATGCTTCAACAATTTCCGTACTTATCAGATAAGTTTCTGTCCTCCTCCATATATAAGTAAGAATTTTGATGTGGAACCTGTTTCTGAATCTGTGTCGTGGTTCTGTAGTAAAACAGCAACTGCTACATCTTTAAGTGGGATAACAGTGTTCTTTGTTTACAAAATTCTGAAATTCTTACGTGATAACCATCTTGGAGTTCTTGTTACATTTTGGAGTCAGTCAGACTTCACTAATTAATAGAATTGAACCCTTGAGCAGAACTGTATTTCAGATCTGTTAAGATCTTCATTAACACCTGAATTACAGATTAGAGAATTGAAGGTTCAACACAACAGACATTTAAGGACTTTGAGTACAGTTGTGATCCCATTACCCGTAGGATTACAGCAGCCCTATACATCAAGTAGATGAGAACTAACAAATTATGAATCATGTTCTCAAGTCCAATTAGGATTAAGATTTCAAACGAAGTAGGAAGGTTGAGCTCTAGTAGAAGCAATTTGGATCCCAAGCAATATTTACAGGGGTACTTGATGTGAAAACCATGAGGAAGGAATAATACAACTAATGATGAAAATATAGAGGGTACAAGAGAAAAACGACAGATCAAAAAATTATATATATATAGATGAAGTGATGAAGGAATTAGAAAAATATAACTAGATATATAATAGTAATTAAAGAGAGTGATACACCTAAGTTTAAAAATAGAAAATCCAGCTAGCTAATATGCAGTGGTGGAGTAGGTGTAAGAACTAATGCAGGTGGGGGTGTCATTGGGTTGTAGGGCTCTAAGTTGATGCGTACTTCTTTCCTTTCCTCTTTTCTTTTTCATTCGCTTCTATTTTATCTTGTTCACTGGCCTGGAGAACTTGTGTTTTGTTTTTTGATTTAATAAAATCCTCCACCATTCAGGAAAGAAAAAGGTGTAAGAAACTAATTTAGGATTAAACATACAGGAAAGTGATAGTTTAGATTTTATTGGATGGTCGGACGTAAGGTTGTATGCAGAATTTATAAAAATCAGATTATAAGAGATGTTAAAGTCAACAAAGGAAATAGAATTCGTTTTTGGCTGGATTCTTGGTGCTCCAGGGATCCTCTCAGCATTCTATATCCTTCATGCTTCTGCTTGGCTCTTTCTAAACATGAGACGGTTCAAGAGCATATGATTTGGACTACTGTATTCTGTTCACAGGACCTAAAGCCTAGAAGAAATTTAAATGATTGGAAAATTGAGGAGATGGGGAAGCTTATGAGTACTTTGAAGAACTCCTTGTTGGGGGATCCGGATATGGAGAAT
Source organism: Platanus orientalis (assembly GCA_025762735.1). Classification (NCBI taxonomy): domain Eukaryota; kingdom Viridiplantae; phylum Streptophyta; class Magnoliopsida; order Proteales; family Platanaceae; genus Platanus; species Platanus orientalis. The sequence continues at coordinate 6,911 of JAOXJP010075091.1, forward strand.
GAAATGGTTTGAAGCCCGAATGAAGAGAGGGGTTTCACTGTTAAGTCAATGTAGGAGACCATAAGACCTCAAAATCAGAAGTCTCTCACTGGGATTTGTGTTTGGAATCCCAGATTCAACTCAAAGTTTCTTTCTTTGTATGGAAACTTTGGTGGGACCGCATTCCAACTATTGATAATTTAATCTGCTGTGGTTTGATAACGCCTAACGGGTGCTGCCTATGTTTATCGGCTGCTGAATCCTCATCTCATCTCTTCTTACACTGCCCTTGGGTTGTTCCTTTGTGGAACTACTTCCTGGCCAGATTTAATGTCACTTGGTTCAACCGGAGTCAGTCCAAAATATGCTTGAATGCTGGCCATATCAGAAAAATAGGACTGGAGCATCAAGGGCGGTCAATTGTGGAATATTATTCCAGCGGCATTATGGTGGGCTATTTGGGAGGAGCGCAATAGGAGACTCTTTGAGGGCATTGAGAATCAGTCCCGAAGAGTGCTGGATGATTCCATTTCCAGAGTCTACAACTGGATTTTCGGCTATTCTGCTAGGAACAAACCACCCTTTGGAACATGGATCTTTGATTGGGACAGATGTATTTTTTTCCCTTTTTAGCTAGGCTTCTTTTCCGAGTTTCTTTCTAGCATTTCTCATGTTGTTGCTTTGTATTCTCCTTTTGCCTATTAATAGATTACCTTATATTTCAAAAATAAATAAAAAAATAAAATTTCAGCAAGTAATAAACTGAAGCTTAATCTCTGGATGGTGGATCAGGGGTATGAAGGATATGTTCCAAGCTGCCTGGAAGTATCTCTCAAGTGCCCTTTGTTGGGATGTTTGATAGGAGCAAAATTGAAGACTGTTTGCTAATATGTTATTGAGTCAGGAGACTCTTTCCACATAGAATAATGACATGCTTGAAATCATGGTGTTTGATCAGGATTGATTTTGACGAGAGTACTTGGGACTCTATGTGGGGTTGGGATGCAGGTGTTATGGAGCTGTAGGGGTTTGAGTTGTCATTTTCTTTGTCTTTTTTTCTCTCTCTCACTTTTTGTTCTCTTGTTCATCAGCCTGGTGAACTTTTTGTTGTCTTCTTTTGTTTTGATAAAATTCTTTACAATTAAAGAAATAAACAAAAAAGACAAACAGAAGAAAAAGGATAGGATAGACCCAATGGAATCAGAACCACATAATTCTAGGAATTAGCACCAGGGCAGTCTTGAAGGCATCAGCAATTTCAACAAGAGAGGATTTTGAGATTGGCACCAAATCAATATACAGGACAGCAGAGTTTTTCATTCACTTGTGAAAAAAACTAATTACTTACCTTTATATAAACTACCTGTAATCAGCCGACCATCAATTTGACTCCTTTTCCAACTCAAACAGACTCCTAAATACATTCTAACTTGACTCAAAACTTTCCAACCGAATCATACTACTATTAGGACCACTTTTATGCGGAATAAATCAATTCCCACCAAAATGACTGCTAAATTAGACCCAAATAGAATTAAATTTGACTAAACTAACTTCCGCTGCCAAACAAAAATTATTGCATAAAAATTCCAAGCTGCACCTGCATGAAATCTATGGCAATTTTGATAAATCCTGCAATCCAAATGAAATCTTGGGCTGCCACTCCAGCCATATGGTGCTATTAGACCTCCTAAAGTGACTGACGGCTGCAACTGGTCTCACTACAAATGCTGTGGGACCCACTGGCACTCGTACAGAAACCTGAGAATCTTTCCCCCTAAATTTCTTCCTAGAATGATTTATTTTAACCATCAAATAGACTCCATATGAATACATGGTTGTTGATAAAAAGAAGGATTCCTTTGACACTAGCTTACATATTTGAAACATATAAGAGATGCTAGATTAATTGGATGCATCATTTTTTTTTTTCATAATTAACTTTATTATAAAAAAATAAAAATAAAAAGAGACCAAAATACAACAACAGGGGGAAACACCCAATAGACAACCTTCACGAAGACAATTTCCCAAAAAAGATCGATTAGGCATTTACCACCCAATTAGCTAGCTTATCAGCCAACTCATTCTTACTCCTATCAAAATGGACAAAAGAAATAGATAACAAAAATACAAGCTCCCTGATCTCATAGATGAAAAGAGCCAATTCCCAAGAGCCCAAACAATTCCCTCTGGCCCAACTAATAACCACTGCCAAATCTCGCTCAACCTCACAATCTTTCAGCATAAGGCGATTGATTTCCCTTAAACCATTAGAAGGCTCTTTGTTTCCGCTTCTATTGCATTACAAACTCCAAGCGAGCCACAAATAGAACTAACAACATTATGATCATGGTCCCTGATCACACATCCAAAACCAGCTTTCCTTGGGTTTCCTTTGGAGGCACCATCAAAATTCATTTTGAAGCAACCAACTTTGGGAGGGATCTAACTATGCAAAGCAACTCTTCTTCTGAGATAGGTCCACTAGAGAGAGGAAACCCAATCTCTAAGGAAAGAACAAAGAGAAAATCTTGAAATTCCTTAAGGATTGAAAGCCAATTTCCCATTTCTCGCACAATACCATCAATAACATCAGCTCTCGAGGTGAACTTCTCTTCAAAAAGTCTTCTATTTATTTCTTTTCCACACTCCCCACATCAATGCATGATGCAGGCTATCCCAAAATATTCTAACCAGATTCTCTTTTCCCCCTCCATGCCACTGGGTCATGAAGTCCTTGATGTCATTAGGCCACACATGCATTCTCCCCATTTTGAAGAAAAAATAATTCCAGATATCCATAGTAAAGCTACAATGGATAAATATATGCCTAGAAGATTCATTGTCATTCTTACATAACAGGCACCACTGGGGTGATAAAGCTATACGGGGTCTTCTTTTTTAGAGAACATACATGGTATTTATACGATTTAGCACTATCAACCACCTAAAGGCTTTTACCCTTGGGGGAGCATGGGGAGTCCAAATCCTCATAGCAGGAAACTTTGTGCCTCAACAATTGAAAATTTTCTTTTATTTTTTTCCTTCTAAATAAAAATCTTGTCATGTATAAGAAAAACTCTCGAAAATATATCCAAAAAAGAAAAAAACAAAAAACAAAAAATAAAATAAAATAAAATAAAGGAGGAAAGTTCTATAATGGTAGCTTCCTTTATTTCATTATATGGACTTCATACATAAATTCCACAAAATATAATGGAGGAACAGGAGCAAACAAATTAAGCAACTTGGAAATGTTAGTGCAAAGAGTTACAAATAAGTGATTATAAAACACACAAACAATGAAAACCTGTTGAGAAAGTGTCCAGAATTCAACCCGAGATGTAACCTAGATTTTCGACCAGATTACCTGACCTACATATTGAATAGGGTTTTGGGCATTTATATTTTGGATTTCTTGGGTTTCATACAGCCGCACTGTTCATTGTAATCTCTGTTTTCGTTCAAAGTAAAATCTCTCTCGCCGTTCTTCACCCGTGGACATAGGCTTCAAGTCAAACCACATAAATCGTCTATGTGCTTTGTGTGCTTGCTGTTTTTGCTAATTTCTTTCTTCTATTTTTTTGCATTCGACTCCAAATTTAGGCTTCCGCATAACAAAACCCAATGGAAATATGTTTAAAATTATTATAACAACAAACAACCCATTATAATAAGCAAGTAGATGTTTCTTGCCAATGCGTGTGTATCATATTTAGGCAATGGCGAGTTGGTAATCACCTTCTTTTACATTGTGCACTTGCTCAGCCCCTTTGGAGTTAGGTATTTAGGCTCATTCACATGAGTTCTTCCCCATTGCACACTAGATCTTACAAATAGCTGGAGATGTGGAAGTCTATGCACAAAAGGATGCATTAATGGAGTGAGCCAATTACCATCTATTGGTGCCATTTGGAATGAGAGAAACGGCATTTCCACTCTAAAGAGTTCGAAGGGGTATCATTCATCTTTTTGGGCTAACTATGACACTTTGATCTATAGCCCCAACTAAGTTTTTGTACAATGACTCCCTCTTATTGTTTTCTAAGGCTTGGTTTTGAGTCCGTAAAGAAAAACATTTTTTGGGTCCACTCAGTTGACACTAAATTGACCAACTCTCTCAAAACCTTAAGGTGTTAGGAGATACACAAATTAATATACATCAACACCCCCTCCCTCAGGAAGAAGATTGTTCTCTCCTGGGAACACACTTGAGGAGCTAGGCATGAGTCCACACAACACGTACACATGCACACAACACTACATCCGGGTATTTCCACCGGGATTTGAACTCACAACCAAACCTACTCTAATACCAAGTTGACAGTAAATTAACCAACTCTCCTAAAACCTTAAGGTGTTAGGCGACACACATATTAATATACTTCAACACACTCCTCATAGCAACATTATCTAAACTTTTAATTATCGAAAACAAATTACAGTTCTTCAATGCTTATTACCAAGGGTGTGAATGAGGCTCTGCTCAGGCTCGTTAAGGTAGGCTCAGGCTCGGCTCACCCAATAAAAAAAAGGGCCCACTAGCATAATGACCCATTTGCCCAATTTGTCTTGTTTGAACATTGCTATTGTATATAATATATAAAATCATTATACATATACATATATATTATTTATTTATTATAATAATAAAATTCTGAACCAACCAAGCTTTTAACAAGCTGAACTTTTAGTGAGCTGAGTTTAGTGAAGCTTGGTTTAGGCTCACTTAGGAAACAAGCTTAAATCAAAGCTCAGGCTTGGCTCATTGACAGCCCTACTCATTACCATTCCTCTCCATAATGACTCCTCCAACCTCTCCTATTTTTCTCTTAACTAGCACTTAATTAAACTATAATGCCATCTAATTTTCCCTCACAGCATAGCTGTGTACTTTACCAAGCTATTCTTTACCATGCAGCACACTACCCATTATATATTTTTATTAAAATAACCTTTATTTCCCTTGTTTGAAAGATGTTGCCTTGCTTGAAAGGTGTTGACACCTTGCTTACTTAAGGGTTGGAAATGATTTACAGCTGTCTAGTTTTAAGTTTCTGTCATGAAAAGACCCAAATGATATTAATTGATAAGAGAGTGAAGAAAACTAAAGGAAGAAAAATCTACTATTTTTTTTTCAAGGACTAGGGTAGGTTTATGGTTTATTTGTGAGAGTTACACTGCTGAATTTGAATCAAATCAGACTAAAGGTCTACAGCTAGGGATTTGATGGTGGGTTGTTGATTTAGGCTTATGAATCAGGTTTGGTGGTGGGTTAATGGTAGCTGGTTTTCCAAATACATGAGAGTTTGATGGGGTTTAAGGAGAGAATTCTGATTAATCAGAAGTATGATTTTTAAAGTGGATGAGATGGTACTATAGGTAATTCCCGTCACAAAGTGATGCCCTACCAATATTTTGGCCATAACTTCCCCAAATCACATTGGATATGCAAGATCCTTTCAAATGAAACCAAAATCAAGCCAAACAGGTTTAGTTTTGACCTCCAAAATAGAGCCTAAAGAAAGGTGACAGAAATGAAACTTTCACTGCCCTAAATAAATAAAACCTATTCTTCTTAGAAATAAATAACCCACCAATCAGACTGACAAGAATAAAGCATAAAATGAAATAAAACTGTCCAAATCAACCAAAAATAAAAAATTAATCCCAAAATGCCCCTGCATGGGATAAGAATACGATTTATCCTTTCTTGCTTCTGCTAGGATCAATTTTGATGTGCCTCAGATATAATAAAAAAATTAAGCCTGCGAATTTGAGTATCATAGAGAGTTATGGAAAATGGCTTAATGAGTGAAGGAACTTTGGTCCTTTAAACTTAAAAACAAGAAGTTGCAAGCCACAAGCCATTTCTAATCTTTAAGACAGCCGAGGGTCCACAATTTTCAAAGGAGACAGCTAAATGTAATTTTCCCATATCGGTAATGCATAAATCAAATCTTTAGCTAACCTGGTTAAAAAGTAGAAAAATAAATAGATAAATAAAAACCCTCATCAGTGTTAAAAGATAATACAATGACAATAACACAGGCTTATTAACCTATCAGCCCCACCCAATTACTTCATAAATAAAGGAATAAACCAGCTAAACAACTTTAGATGCACCAATCAAAAACTACATTAATTAAGTGAATAAACAAACAGAAATAACCTAAGTGAAAAATATATATAAAGACAACAATATGAGTGTTGAATTTACAAAAATACATTTTTACAGGTAATAACATATCGTGCACTTGTGTTGAGCATCTGGAAGTGAAAGACAACAGCTTTCAGATAATTGTATGAGCTGGTTAAGATAAATACTGCATGGATTTTCATAGGACCTCCATGGCCTGAAGCAAGTTTGACATCTATATCATAAGGGCATTCTTTAAGTACTATATATGAATTAGGGATTACAGCTAAAGAAGTAATAAGATAGAAATCCATCATGTAAGTGCATTCATACAGAGTAGAGTATTCTTACAGACACCAAATGGACAGGACCAACTTTAACCAAAAATATATAACAAAACAATAGAACTTGCAGGTAAGGACATGAAAGGAAGATTAGGATCTGTGAATAACTTATAAAGAAACAAAAATCAACAGACCCGAGTATTTGAGACAAGATTCTCGACAACAGTCTTCTGCTGATCAAGCTGTGCCTTCAAACCATTTGCATTATCCTGTAAAACAATATAACAAAATTGAAGTAATCAGGCTCATGAAAACACACAATATCAGTATTTCTTTTCTCATTCTTTTTCTAACCAAGAACGCCTTAGCTGGTTTGAATCTGCAAAGAAAGAAGATATATCGAACACCTCTCAACTGTTTTACCATAAAGATCTAAACCCATGGCCTTATTCACCATCTCGAGAAGCCACAACAACAGTATGAGATCTTGGGCCTCATTACGCCACTAATTGACTACAAAAATATATAGTGCTGGTCAAAAAAGGTTTACTCAAAAGGTCAGAAAGTTGGGCAACTATGTGTTAGGGAGTATAACCAGCAACACCCATCAGCCATGCTTTCTATGTTTGAAAATGTTTTTTACTCAGCTATGAATATTGTATTAGATCGTCATTCATCATAAACACAAAGATTGATGTTTATTACTATTACTTTCTACCTTTCAAGTTTCATCCTTAATAATTTCCTCTACCACTATTGCTTCCAATCATGCTGCTGGATTCTTTTAAATTGGCAAAACAAACAATTTGTTTAGATTTCAGTGGGCATTTTCTTTTTTCTTTTTTCTTTTTTCTTCTTTCTTTCTTTCTTTCTTTCTATATATATAATTTTTTTGAAGTGCACAAGCATGAATCTACATTTATTATATATCAAGTATGACCTCTACAATAAATGTTCTCTCCAAAAAATCAATCAATGAAGCTTGACCCCAACTATTTGGAGCTGACTGCACAAATCCTGTAATATTAAATTCATAACCCATTAACTACATTCTAATTCAGAAATAATGGAATTTTCTCTGTAACTGTGTAAGTTAAACATATTTCGGGGTGGAACATGGATATGAAGTGCCAATACACTAGCCATACTAAACATGATATATTTTTAGCAGGCCAACTAGAACTAGCAGTGCGTATGAACAATTAAGATGTACAAGTGCTTGAGCCCACAGGTCGATTGCTTGATGTTCTGCAAGGGGAAGCTCAAGTGTTTAACTACCAAATAAATAGGAAAAAGCAAATTAGAAATAAAAGAGAGAGAAAGGAAAAGCAACATTTGACAAGGTGCATTCGGTCTATGGAATCAAGGACCTAACAAAACAAAAGAGAAGTTTTGCTGTATGATTTAGATCAAACTAGAGGGTAGTCAAGGAAATGGTTCAAAATTTGAGTGTTAATTTTTTCAAAATTCCCCACTTCAAGGGATAGCAAAAAGAAATTCCAGGGAAGCACAAAAATTCTGAAATTTTATCGAAAATTATCCAAACTTTCATTAATATTAGTGAAATATTGATGAATTTTTTGCAAAATTTTGCTGATATAGATACTTTCAACAGAATTCTTATGTCTAATCTAAAACCTACCCCAAACCATTCTTTGCCATATGATACGGTTTTGTTGATTCTAGAGCAAAAATAACTCCCTTTCAATCCTTTGCAATAAATAATATCTCTGCTTGGTGAATTATCATCAAAATCGAAATTAAATTCCTTGGTCAAGAATAAGGTTTGTGCTGGAGACATGGGTCCCACATTGTGTGTGGGTGGGTCCCATGCGATGGAGGATCATATTGAT
>JAOXJP010075102.1:0-15168 GCA_025762735.1 Platanus orientalis
AACAAGGGTATCAACCGCAACCTCCACCGATTTATCAACCACCCCCACAAGTTTGGATTCCTATGGGCTGAGCGGAGTTCATGAACTTGATCCATGAGGTTATCAATTCCAGCAATCTAAAAAGGAATAATCAGCCTATTTACAAGAAACCGAATCAAAAGAGGACCTATCTACCACCAAATAATTGTGGCCACACATGAGATGACTGAAATGGCTATCATAACTGAAATGATGGCTACTACAACATGTCACCATATTATGATGGACGTGGGTGGAAATCATTGTCATCATTATAGGTGCAAAATTTTTGTCAAAAGCTAACTCCTCATTATAGAAATGAGATGCCAACAGAGAATTAAATTGGTCAAAACTCCATTGGCCAAAATTTTAAGATAGAAAACTACCCCCAATAACTATCATGATTGAAATAACTGCTACCACTATGATGTACTATTGCAACCTCAAGCATTGATTATTTCAAATCGGAACGAGGTGCAAAGTAGTTACAAAGCCCAAAAAATATCTTATTTTTCCAAAAGGGCAACCAATACATGTTTGAATTCATTGGCTGCTCTACAATGCATTATGAAGAGACATCGGACAATGATTTTATGAAATTAAGGTTATTTATGAATTTGTTTGTAATTCTAACATTTATATCATACATAAATATGCCTTTTAATCTGTTTCTAAACGACAATTAAAGAAGCCACCAAATGTCGGCTTATTATGTAATGTTTCTTTAAATTTTGGTTAAAGTTGAATCCACAACATTGGCCACAACCGATGAAGATCGTATGATCAAAATATTAGTCGGGGAAAATGAAATGACCAAAACTTGGTCTTAACTATAAAAATTGGCCACATTTGATAAAAATGAAATGATTTACAATTTTGGCCAACAATTGAAAATTTTCGATCGTAACAAAAAAAATCGGTCAATAAAAAATGATGACCAAAAAATGTCTAGAACTAAAAAAAATTGATCGCAACTAATGCAAATGAAACAATTCACACTTTCAATCATGATAGAAAATGTTTTGGCCACAACTGAGAAATTTAAGCCGTAAGTAAAAAAAATCAACCACAACCAATTGAAAGTTTTTATCAACCAATTGATCAATTAAAAGATTGATCAGCTGACAAGTGGCACCGGCTTCAAAAGATATCAAATAAAAAACCATTAGTTTTGGTTCATTACATTATGTCTCTTCAATTTTTACAAATTCGAAGAGACTAGGGGCAAATGTTGACACTATAAAATGCAACACATGGTAGTTAGGCACAGGTGGGTCCAGGAAAGAGTCTTAAAGAACTTTGGATTCTTTAGAAAACTACCACATGGCCTAGAAAGAAAGAAATGTGGTGAAAATCTTAGAGAGAAATCTTCACGATTTTATTTAACTACCCATTTTTCAAATTTCAAGAACATGGGATAGATGATACAGAATTAAGGAAAATTTATAGCAATAACTACAGCAAGAAATTGGGGCCAAAAAAGAGACGTGCGAGATTTGAAGTGTTCTAGAAGAGGAACATGATGCAAAGGAAACAAAGAGTGGGCTACATGGACTCTATCAGTAGTGAGCATGCAAGAAGAGTTTCTTTTTCAAGTTCAAAGATACATGGGAGAACGAGGGATTGTGTTAACTACGTGAACGTTCATGATTGCACGTTCAACCATCTCCATGAATGTGCAATCATGGAAGAGATTGTGTTAATTACCCATGAAAAGTCTATAAATATAGCAAAAATGTAAGAGGAAGGACATTTCAAACAGATCTACAACAATTTTCAATTCATCCCTTTTAACAAATTTAGTCTATGTCTATTTCGATTTTCAGACTGTTATGTCATCATTATTTCATCCTTTACTAGGATCTCTGTCTGTAATTTGTCATCAAGTTCAAAGGAACTTGGTATGATAATTTTAGCCTAATTTAAAAAACCCTAGTCTGTAATTTATCATTGACCAGCTCTCAAAATTTGGCACACAAGTTTCAGTTAGTTTCTACAAATTTTGATATGTATCTAATCATCAACAAGTTTCAAGCAGTTTGGTATTTCAAATTTCAAATTGATTATTAGCTTTGTAAGTGATTCATTCATTTATTAATGGTCATTCGTTTAGTTTGCTTCATTTTATTTGTATTATAGTTGTCTCGGTGCAAAATGTAGTGAACTCCTTATTTTTACAAGGCGAAAAGAAATCATTTGAAAATAAGATTACCAAAAACCCTTTTTTAGTCCGTCTATTGTTTGCTCCAGATCCTAGGGTTGTAGGAAAGTTTGAACCTCGTGTCCAAGTGGCACTGGTAGGCTCGTACACCATTTTCTAGCCAACACCCATAAAAAATTCTCATAAGTAGGAAGTGAGAGTTCTTTAGTAAATTGAAGGAAACAAATTTTCTATGATGAAAAAGTGTGTGAGTCTTTGTTAGCAACTATAAGCTGACAAGTGGTGTGTTGGGGTTAAAATTGTCCCAAAAAGTGATTAGTTGAAAAAGTCTGTCCAAAAAGTGGCACAAAATTCAAAAAAAAATATGATGTGTCAATCAATTTCATTTCTATAGAGGTTTTTTCATCACATAAACAATTCCTTTCCTAACTTGAAAGTTAAATTTGAGGCTTAGATTTCTTCTAGTTTCAATCACTTCAATTCCCCTATTTTATTCGACTGATGTCATGTGACCAATCAGAAGCTTTTCCACCCATTAAAGAAGAGGTATACATGCGATTGTGAAGAGAACAAAATTTCTCAATCTAGCTGACTGATTCTAAAAGTGGATTGTAAATTTTTTTCTTGCTATCTAAAACACCTAGGAAAGATGTCCTAGGTTAGCCGCAGACTATAGGACATGAATCCCCTTATAAAGCACAAAATCCAAGCATAGAAAACTTGTTGGAAATTTCTGGACAGCAGAGTATATGTATCATTGAATAGGTTTTAGTCAATTTTCTGGTATCTTTGGCTATCTGATTGATGAAGATGATAGGGGAGGGTGTTTAGATGGTGTAGGACTGTAATAGAGGATGAAATAAAGTGTATGATTGATGTGTAGACAGGTGTTGGAGTGATGGAATACAAATTCAATGGAGTTAAGGTTTATGGAATGGGTTTCAACAAAGGGGGAAATCAATAAACCAGAAAAATATAAAAGGAAGAAGAAAAAGAAGAAAGAGGGAGGAAGAAGAAGATAATAAACAAACTCACCTCTAAGGAGCAATCCCACCCCTTGCTCTAGCAATCCCACATAGAGTTTCAATGTAGAGGTAAATTGTTCTTCTATCTTCTTCTTCCCCTCTATCTTATTCTTCTTTTCTACATGTAGTTTTCTGGTTTTATTCAAGTTTCTTGTCATTAGACTAAGAAGAAAGGAAAATGATTGTCTGTGATGAAAAATCCTCTGTTGCCACATATTGACACATGATGCATTTTTTAATTCGGTGCCTTTTTTGGGCATCTACTTTTTCTGAGTGCTTTTTTGACACTTTTAACCCCCAACACACCACATGTCAGCTGATAGTTGCTCATAGAGACTCACAAACACTTTTTCATCATGGAACATTTGTTTCCCAAAAGAAATCGTTAGATTAGTGAGGTATCCTAAATTCGGGAAACCAGGTTATGATTCCAAATAAGCACTTTGAAGAATTTGATTGTCTATTGGTACGAAGAAAATGATTCTCTACATAACCAAAGACTTGGAAGAAGATTAAGAAAATCTAGAGTAAGAAGGTTGAATCCAAGACTATGCAACCTGGGTTGCATGATTCAAAAAACCAAATTTTCACTCACCTTATTCTCTGATCATTAGAACAGAGGTATTCTGGGCACTCGTGTTTTAGGGTATTTGCGTAGCCTATTGGCCATCTAATTGACCCATTTTCCTAAAATGATTTTAAAGGCCCAAGAGTCTTCTATTTGTGACAATTCAAAAGAATGACATGTATTTGGGTTATAACAAGCCATAAAAATCAGTTCTAATTTCTAAACTCCAATTAATTATCAAGTCATCAATACCTGAGCATTTTGAAGAAGTAGAGCTTTTCCGCTTGATTGTGCAAATTCATTGGAAGAAAATAATTTTTCCGAGTAAGGTTGAATTCTTAGGTCAATGAAATTAATTTTCTTGTACGTTAAGTGGGACTCTAAGAAACCTCAATTATCATTAAGAAAGTAATTTTTTCTATACTTCCAACGTCTCGCTTAAAAGGGAGTTATATAATAAATTACATCTGATTGATCCCATTATTGGTACGTCTAGGCAACCTATTGACCAATGCAGTCATACCAATTAAGTCAAACAAATCGACCACGTATAATTTGTGAGTATTAAGTTCAAAAGAACTCAACACAATCCATAGTCCACACTAGAGCAGATCCAATTAGGGCTTGAGATGGACCAAATACAAAGCGGATATACCTAGATCCGTATTTGGTCCATTAAGAGAATTGGATATTCGTCAGATGTTTTAAACGGATACGAATACCTTGAAACAGGATCCATATGTTAATTATTAATAATTTCTCATTTATTATAATATCATATGCTCACACCAACGCTCATTCCATCAGGATTTCTACTGAAAGGTTTAGGTACTTATCTATTTATATAGTGTATTAATATATATGTAATAGGATATATAGATATTTTGCAAGAGTGGTCAAATATAGATCCGTATTTGGTCCCTTTATAAATATATTTTTCTAAACGAATCAAATATCTAATAGGAATGGATACAAATAGATCTACATTCACTTTTAGGTGGATCGGAAATGAATAAATATCTGGATCATTGCCGGCCCTAGATCCAATCTCAATGTAGGAAGGTGTGTTGAAGTACAAATTAACGGTCCAGAATCCAGGTCCGGGCCTCTCAAAGAGCCCTTAAGCCTTGTCTCCTGGTTTTAGAACTCTTGCACACTGAATACATTAACTACATATATTGCTCGTGTCGTACATTTATTTTGCTGCCTAGTTACTCAGTATTCGGTATTCTCCATAATTTAATTAAAAACTTAGTTCTGTATCTCTTATAATCATGGCTACCCATGCAAATGGACATTACACCCATGACTTAACCACACACAACATGCCCCATGACTACGAATTTGCCCATCCATTCACACCGAAATTATAGCTGAGGGGTTGGGCTTGAGTCAAAAGCGGGTCGGGTTTGCAAAATACCCAGCACAGCTTTAAGCCATGTCGAAGACAATCCACCATAACTAACCAATTCATCGGACAAAAAAAAGGAAAAAAGAAGAAGAAGAAGAAGAAGAAGCCTTAAAGAAGGGAAAGAGTTGGATCAGATTCGTGGCGGCCTAATCTGAGGTCGGTTGGAAGATATCTCATCATATCCTAACCTGAAGTTATCCAACGTGATCCACAAAAAAGAGCAGGCGGGTTCTGACGGGTCAAGATTAATAGCCACCACCTAATTATGGAATATGGGTCTGTCCTACACATAATTGTAACAATAACTACGTGTGTCGACTCTCAACCCCCACTAAACCTTCATAAATTGGGCAGTTGTTTAGCTGATGGAGAAGTCAAGCAATTTAGTTACAATGCTACAGCCACTCTCATGCAATGAAACAAAATTAGCAAAAAAAAATGAACTCAGCCGTAACCATTGACTTGTAAGCTTTATGAGACCCATATGACATTTATCTCTATTTTTCCATCATCTTTTTTTTTTTTTTTTGTACTCTACACAAACATCTTGATCACGGTTGAAAAACTTTAGTTGGTTTCGCTCTGTTTTTGAATCAAAACGTCACCAGTGTCTGAATTTACTCCATCCGTTCAAATGGTCCGACTGCATTCAATGGTGTATGCCAGGGGCAGTTGAAGTTATAAATACGGTCAGTCATATTGGTGGTGTGTTGCTTCTGTAGATTGAAACCTTATAAATTACACCCACTTCTCTTCTTTTCCTAAGTAAGTTGAGCATTCTGTGCTGTCTTCTCTCAAGTAATCATAGCTTTCTAGTGCTGCTTTCAAGCCTTCAATGGAGTTTCGTCTCCTGCCTATCTCTCTTTTCCTTTCGGTAAGCTTTATTTCCATTCAAATCTGTTTAAACAAAAAAAAAAATCTTGAACATAGTAGATTTCTTGTTGTAATTTATTCTTGCTTCTTTTCTTCTTTGACAAATTAGATTGTTTATTGATAAGAGTTATCTAAACTTGTTGCAGCTTGCACTGGTAGTAAGCCATGCTGCTCTACCTTCAGAGCTTTACTGGCAAGCTAAACTGCCAAATACGCCGATGCCAAAAGCAGTCCGAGATCTTCTACACCCTGGTTTGTCTCAAATCTCTTAAATAAAGCATTTAAGCATCTCTCCCAAAAGTCTAAGGTTATAGAAGAAGTTAAGAGTTGAAGATTATACATAGGAGAGTTAATATACTTAACATATATTTTTTTAATACTCCATTCCAAATACAGTTAAAGGTTATAGGAGAGGTTAAGGCTAATATACTTAAACATATATTTTTAGTACTCCCCAAAGGGATTTGAACTTGCAACGTAAACCTGCTCGATCTGATGCCGTCTTAAATAAAGGAATTAACTGTCTCTCCTAAAACCCCCTAAGCCCTAAGGTGATATGAGAGGGTAGAGTTAATATAATAATATACTTTAAAATATATTTTAATAAAGTATGTGCTCTTCATTGTTTTAGTTTTCCAGCCTTATTTAATAAATTTGCTTCCAAGCTCTTATTACCCTTCTTGTTGCTGAATTTACAGATTTGATAGAAGAGAAGAGTACCTCCGTAGATGTTGGAAAGGGTGGAGTAAACGTCGATACCGGAAAAGGGAAACCCGGGGGCACTTCAGTCGGAGTCGGGAAGGGCGGCGTAAATGTGAACACCGGAAAGCCCGGCGGCTCCGGAACTTCGGTCGGAGTCGGGAAGGGTACTGGTGTAAATGTGAACACCGGGAAGCCCGGAGGCTCGGGAACTTCCGTCGGTGTCGGAAAGGGTGGTGTCGGTGTGAACACCGGAAAGCCTGGAAGCAATACCAACGTCGGCGTCGGAAAGGGTGGAGTATCAGTGAACACAGGCCACAAGGGAAAGCCGGTGTATGTTGGAGTAAAACCGGGTCCATCTCCATTCGTCTACAAATACGCTGCCTCTGAGAATCAAATCCAAGATGACCCCAACGTTGCTCTCTTCTTCCTAGAGAAAGACTTGCACCCAGGCACAAAGATAAACTTGCACTTCACTAAAACAACACAAGAAACAGCCTTCCTCTCACGCCAAGAGGCAGACAGAATACCCTTCTCCTCTAACAAGCTTCCACAAATCTTGGATCGATTCTCGGTCGATCCCCAATCAGTAGAAGCAGAGCTCATGAAGGAAACAATCAAAGAGTGTGAGGAACCAGCCATGAAGGGAGAGGACAAGTACTGTGCAACCTCGTTAGAGTCCATGGTCGACTTCAGCACTTCAAAGCTTGGGACAAATGTTGGGGCCATGTCGACTGAGGTTGATAAGGAGGATACCAAGAAGCAGGAGTACACCATCACTCTAGGTGTGAAGAAGATGGGTGGGGACAAGGCTGTTGTTTGTCATAGCCAGAGCTACGCATATGCTGTGTTCTATTGCCATTCGACTCAAAGCACAAGGGCGTACAAGGTTCCATTGGTTGGTGCAGATGGGACAAAGGCTAATGCTGTTGCTGTATGCCACACTGACACGGCCAAGTGGAACCCTAAGCACATGGCCTTCCAAGTGCTCAAGGTTAAGCCAGGGACTGTTCCAATCTGCCACTTCCTTCCAGAGGATCATGTTGTTTGGGTTCAAAAGTAGGCATTTAGAGAGGATTCATCCATGGTTCCTTTTGTTTGGTTTGGTTTGCCTTGTGTGGTTTGGTTATTGCGTTTATAGATAGGTCCATCTTCATTCCCACCTCGTACGGTATACATGTATCCACTTCACCACCCCACAGTTTGGCTCACTTATATACATAAAGCTGACTGGAGATGTTAGTCATAAATAATAAATAATGTTTTCTTCTTGTTTATCAATGTTTAGTTTTACTATCATTTTATTGCTGGAATAGAGAGAGGCCTATTAACTTAAATAATCCTGAATAATATGGTGAGCGATAGGTGATGTTGTTGTTGTTTTATGTTTCAAGAAAGCTTGAGCCTGTGGCCTAATTGGTTAATGATATTACAAAGAAACATGAGGAAAGACAAAGTAGTTTATCATTCCTTTCTTTCTTTCCTTTTTCTTTATCGATACCGTTTGATAAGGGGAAGCGAATCAATCATTCACTTTCTGTGCCTGCTCAGCCACTACACTGGCACTGTTATTGACAAAAACGGGTCAGATTTGGGTTAATGGCAATGTGAAACGAAATGAGCAAACAAACGGCGAAGAAACAATAGCACTGAATACAAGAATTTTACATGGTTCAGCAATGTTGCCTTTATCCACAAGCGCAAACGCTTTTTACTATAAGCCTTTTTATAGTACTAAAGATTACAAGTTACATTGAATTCTCCCAAAACCTCCAAAGAAATCTCTCAAAATCCTGCCAGCAAGACTATATATGTATATGAAACCATACTTCAAAACATGGATTAAAAACCCAAAATGCCCTAAAAATAATTTGGGTCGGCCAGTCCCAAATCCGGTCAAATAATTTCAACAGGGCTGTTTCTGATTGAATTCAAGACATCACGACAGGCACTTTGTTGACGATGGATCCAGATTAGCAACTGGGAGTACTATTGACTGAAGAGTACTGTTTGTGCAACCTCCATATTCATATGCCCCATAGCACAAAATTCCAAGTGATAGGTTTTGAAGAGAACAAGATGATGGCAAAAGGAGAACTCTGCAGAACAATTACGTACTTCTCTTTCTTTTGAATATAGTGGAATCGGTGTGTTCTGTAAACATATAGGCAATCTTACCAGCCCACCTATTTGCATTTTTCCTAACAAACTCATCCCCTCTGATAATATATCAGTCAAGGCAGTCGCACTCACCTTAGGCCTCAGTCTCTGAAAGAGAGCAGCTCGTAGAAATAGAGTTTCATACCCTCCTACATGCAAGGGTTCTAGAGCGCATGTCAAAGCAATTAAAGAATGTAAATTGCCAACTTTCTTGAGCTCAGAGCTATGCTCAACTCATTTATTTTGAACATTCAGAAGAATGTGACAGATCAGATGGTATGTTAGACTAGAGGATGCATCTCATTCCTTTCATATGCTGCACATAGTACTGGTACACGGTTGGCATGCCTTAAGCTTCCTAAATAATAAATATAGATTGCTAGTAACATAATTGAACTTAACTACTGTTATTGTGCTTTTAATTCAGCATGCACCTGTTTAGCAAAGTGTTAAGATAAAACGGTTTGGAATATTTCAGTTGACAGCAACGAGAAACGAAATGAGAAAACAGAAATGCAAAAAACAGTCTCATAAAACACAATAATTTCTGTGGTTTGACAAGATTGCCTACATCGATGGACAAATATGATCAAAATCTTCCATTATAATGAATATTACTAAGTACATTGAGTTCTCTCAAAACCCAAAGAACTCGCCTCCAAAATTGCTCTCCAAAAACATGCAAACAAATCTCCATATAGCACCACGAATCCAAAGAGACCCTACTACGTAACAAGGGTCAAAACACACAAAATACCCCTAGAAACAAACCCAAATATGTTCAGGTCATCGGGCTCAAGTCAGGTCAATTTTTGGGTCAGTTGCATGCTCTCCGGATCACATTAACAGGCTGCACTTCGGACTGCTTTTGAGTTGAATTGGAGCCAACTTCACAATAGAAAGACACAGCACTAACAAACTATGTAGAGAAATATAACTATCATAATTTTCAGCCCGATCTAATCCGTGCCTAAAATTAGGTATATGCAGTTGGGTGGTAGTTCATTCCATCTCCCATGGATGAACATAGGGCTGTCGATGAGCCAAGTTAGCTCCACTCTTTGAAGTTAGCAGAGCTGAGCTCAAGCCTCCAATTGAGCTTGTTTAGCTAAGTGAGCCCAAGCCAAGTAGAGCTAGACTCAGTTCATTAAGGGCTTGATCATCCCAATGAATTTTTTGATGGCCTGATTATGTCATTAAAATAATATTAAGTTGCTGTTCTTTTACACAGTGATGATGGCTTGCGATTTATGAGCCATTGGACTTGTTTGAACCAGCTATATTTTTAACATTTAGGGGTTTAGTTCATGGCCTACTGGGATTTAAGATTCAGGTTTAAAACAGTAAACTTGAGTTTGGCACGCTGAACCGAGCCGAACTTGAACTCGACACCTCAAGCTCGTGATGAGCCTAAGCTGAGCCTGAACTTAGTCATTGTGTGATGAGCTTTAATTCAGCTAGGCAAGGCTCAACTTGGTTATTTAGACCCGTTGACACCTCTTAATGAACCAAAGCCGTTGCTTTCCGTGACAATTAATCCAGGAACTGCTAATGACAATATACGTATGAAGTAATTTCAGTCCCTCACGTATCATCAGATCAACCATTCATCGAAAATTAGTTAGGAAAATTCTATCATTCATTAATGAAAGTTGTAGCTTTCACGATCTTCCAGATATCTGTCCAACGCATTAATGTCTCCCGTTCGGCAATCTTTTTCCCACCTCAAATTTCTTTATGTTGTATAATCTCTTAATTGCGTCGGTGAGTCTTCAATACAATCGGTACATCTGTAAGTTGAGCCCAAACAAACTACATTTGAGGCTTTAAATGCTCGTATCGGTACCATCAGACTAAGTTAGAATTCACCCCTTCTCTTTTTCTACTTGATGAAAGAATTAGATAAACCACAACCACATACATGCATGCATGTATACACTACATACATATATATACATTTTCTTTTCAAGGGATTAAGAAAAGCATTAGAAGTCCGATCCTCTACAGCACAACCAAGTGTGGTGCTCTTTCGCTGTCATTCACTGCACGACATGGTCAACGAAAACAGTACTTAGTTGTGCCATAGAGGATCACGTCTCCATTAGAAGATATTGTAGACTCCGGCAATGCAGCCAACTACAGTAAAGTAGTTTTTCAATGACAAACCAAACATTTGGAACCCAAGACACCTAAATTAGGCAGAAAGAAAGTTCGCAAGGAATAATAAACATGGACGGTTGAAATAATGAAATTAGTTCCAGCTTTCTACATGTGTACAATTTTAATTGTTTTTTGTTGTAAATGGTAGATATGTTACAGAAGGGATTCAAAATACTGAATTTCTATTTTGCCCCTAAAATTGATTTTATTATTATTATATTATATTTTTGGAAGAAAATGTTCTGTGATGAAAATGTGTTTGTAGTGTGTATGGTGAATGATAAGCTGACGTGTGTTGTGTTTGGGGTTAAAAAAGTCCCAAAAAGTGTTCAGATGAGAAAGTAGGTGTTCAAAAAGAGACACCAAATTGAAAAAACCCAATCATGTGTCGATCAATGGCATGTTTATAGAGGTCTATGTCAACAACACAGACAATCTTTCTCTTATATTTTTATTGTTTTACTGATAAGGTTGTCTAAAAAAGTGGGCTACAATATCTATTGCACGAATGAATACGTTGGAAGAGTCCCTTGAAGATACCTAGAGTTCCACTATAAAAGAGGAATCTATCCTTTTGTGAAAGAATACATAATTATTTCTTCTTAAATTGTTTTATTCAATTTTCTTTTATTTGTCTTTTAGGGTTGGAATCATAAGAATTGTTATTCGCTCAAGGCTATTGTATAATGCAAGTCTAAGGGCCATTGAATCCTAGGGCAGTCGCCAAAGTTCCCTACCACATAAAAGAGGGGCGACGAATACCATCAAGGACAATGTTGAAAGACATGCCTCAATAAACCAATAAACTTTTTTGTATCTATTTCATTTCCTATTCTATAATTCATTAAGATATATCTTGATAGTGTTTCAGTATATTGTTTATCACATCATTTATTGTGCATAAAAGGTGTTATTTGGAAGATTGTTTAACAACAATCTTGATTGTAACAAGTTGTTAAACGTATAAATATTAAGATTATTAACATTATCGGTTAACAACAATCTTAAATCATTGGTTATTAGACGTAATAAAGATATAGTTACTCATATTAAGTCATCATTTTATTGTTTCGGCTAATATCTGGGTTGATTTGGTAGGTGATGTTTTCATTACTACATATTTTTTACCACTCGTTTTTGTTCTGTGATTGCAAAGGTCAAAACACAGTTTAGGTGATGTATAACTTCAGAGAAAGAAAGTCATTCATGTTTCTCAATTTTTTCCATCATTATCAATTTTTCAAAAGAAGAAGACTATAGTAACAGTAATTGTAGTTGGTTTCTTCCTGTTTGTTTCTTTGTTAGTTGATTTCTCCACTAAATAGCAAGCATCCGATCCAACGTTGTAGTCAGTACCAATATTTTCGGCTACGCTCGAAGAGTCATCGTCGCTCCAATCAGGTATATTTACAATTCTCATTAAGGCAAATGGATTTGTGATGAAAACAATTGAGTGGTTGATACATGAAGCACCAATTATACCTATAAGGATGGAAGTGTCTTGTCATACAAAAAAAGAACCTACCATTGAAAAGAAATGTCATTCTGAATTTGATTTTATAAAAGATATTTTTCCACTTTGTGTTCTTCATGAAAAACTAGTGTTGGACTAGTAGGAAAAATAAATGAAGTTAACCGTTGAGTTTGATATACCCATTCTTACAAAATAAGATTTAATTGAAATGAGTGTTAACTGAAAAAGTTGTTGTTCTGAAAAGTTATTTGTCTTGAGTGAAACTAGTTTTACTTTTGCATATATAATTAATTCATTCATTGGCATGTTAGATGAGAATTTATGATGAGAATAAATTTTCAAAGAAATTATATCTTATTATTTGCATGAACAAAATGAAATAAATGAAAAAAAAATTATAACTCTAATTGACTACTAAATAAGTTCAGGGTTATCTATGAAAAATATGTAGGAGAAAACTGTAGCATCTAACAATGAGTATAGAGTTGAATTTTATATGTGAAAGCTGGTATAACCCTTGTGATTTTAAATACTTTAAAACATATTCAAATTACTTTAGTACTTTAAATCGCAGGGTGTCTAACCAAAGTAAGAGTGTCGGTTAATATGAAAAGAAAGATAAGATGAATAAACTTAATACTTGTATTAGTAATCCTAGCAAAGCATTGGACTGCAATAGTAAGTAATCTTAAGGGTAAACTCTTCTAAGATTAAATTATTATAAATCATCCGTTGTTTTTAAACACAATGATGTCAACGGATATTTAATTTAAATGAATCAAAGTTCACCAGTGAATGTTTTCACACCTGAAGGTAGAGCAGTGAATTGGAATCGTGCAAAACTCTATTTTATAATGCAATCAGAATTTATCGCTTTACCAAGGCAAGAGAAGAACCAAAATGGCTTCAAAATCTAATGGCTAATATGTTTATGAGAGAAAGACTAATTCTTTCTATTCATAGTAATAACACAACTATTAAAGTTCAAGCTTCTCGTAAATTGTAATGAAAAATAAGACACTTTTGTCTGAAAAAACATTGTGTTAAGGTTGTTATTGATTACCAGAGTAAGTAATTTAGAGTTTGTAAGGTTAAAGAGATAAATGTAACTAGTCCTCTAATCAAACTGCTAATGAGAAAGTGAAAGAACATATAGGGGCATGAGACAGATAGCTCAATCATGAGTTATATGTGATTGGATATCCCATGAAGTAGGTTCAAATGAACAAGTCATAGGATAACTCGAATAACACTGTCAAGAGAGTTTAAGCTTGGAGTACCTCATGGTGTAGACAATGCTTGAACTACAATGGAGATGAGGTTGAGTTCTTATGTTCCTAATGAATTCATAACCCTTAAGAGTGGTGCGTTAGTTGCAGTTCACACCCGAGGAATTCACCTATGTGAGTGTGAAAGTGAGACCACTTCCTATGAAAATTTAGGAAAGTTCACTAAAGTGCTCCTAAAAACCAAGAATGTTATAAGGCCGAAATATATCAAATCATTATAGAATGGAAATATCTGAGAGAATTGGGTGTGGGTACCAACTATAATTGGTTTGCACAAATGAAGAATGGTTCAAAAGAGTTATTCTATAGGCTTTAACAAATCTTGACTTGTATATCCTAAATGTCGGTTCAAAGTCCAAAAGACATTGATATCATTGCATTATGTTTTTGCTAGTTCCTACTCAATTTTAATGATTTTAAATTATAATATTTTGAATCTGTGGGAGGAATGTTGTAAATGATAGATATCTTACATAGGAGATTCAAAATTTTAAATCCCTATTTTTCCTCTAAAATTGATTTATTATTTTTGTATTATATTTGTTTATTATATTTTTATTGCTTTAATGATAAAATTGTTTAAAAAAGTGGGCCACAAGATCTATTACACAAATGATAATTCTCTACTCTTATATATATATATATATGGATTATATCGGTTGAGAAATTCATCAAGTATTTTATGGTATCAGAGCTCTACAACTAACGTCTCTCTTAGCATTTTTCTTTATACTTATTTTCCTCATGGGTTCATCTACCCATGACTCAACTATCTCTACTTTGTCTTCTCCATCTTTTATCATTTTCAACATCTCAAATCTTGTTTTAATCAAGTTAGGCCGTCATAATTTCTTACTATGGTGATCCCAATTCGAGCCTCTTCTTCTTAATCACAACTTAATGGCTTTGTAGATGGTTCTAATCACTATCCTACAAAATTTTCTCCTGATAAAGATGGTAAAATTACCACAAACATTAATCATATTAGGGGTGGTAATGTTTGACACGACTCATGAACCCGACACGACCCAACACGAAAATAAGCGGGTTAGGGTTGACCCTAAACGTGTTTGTGGTCAAAACAGGTCAACCCGCTTTGACACGATTAATAAATGGGTTAGGTTAGGGTTGAGCCAAATGGTCTTAAACCCTTACCTTGACACAACACGAACCTAACTAACCCGACTCGCCAAGATAAATTACCATACAACCTGTGAACCCGACACGACCCAACACAAAAATAAGCGGGTCAAGGTTGACCATAAATGTGTTTCGGGTCAAAACAGGTCAACCCGCTTTGACACGATTAATAAATGGGTCGGGTTAGGGT
>JAOXJP010075132.1:0-15166 GCA_025762735.1 Platanus orientalis
ATATGTTGTTTCTATGAACTATATGAATTGATTGAAACTACAAGAGAATGATATGTACTGTTAGAAAGCCACCTTGCCCATCAAGGGGAATTATTGATGGAACCCTTCTCACCTGGGTATAATCGGTGCAAACTGTTATGGACCCTTACTACTTGCCACATAGGAAGTAATAATAACCCTTCTCAGCTGGGTATAAATGCTGCGAACAAGACCCATCTCAATTGGGTTTAAATATTACGAAATAGACCCTTCTCATCTAGGTTTAAATGTTGCGAACTATTATATGTTTTGGCTTGATAACAGATATATGTTCTGTTTTATATTGTATTGGCTATGAAATGAAATATGATCTGATTTATTCCATTCTGTTAATGTAAAAGTATATGTTAATCACTAATTTCCGTTCTATATATAAAACTATAATTTTATTAAATGTTTAATAATGTATGAGATTGATTTATGAACTATCATACATATTGAATTGTAAATAGAAAAGTATCTATTTAGTTTCTAAAATTGTGCTAAGACTTGATTCACTGTTTCCATAGTTTATTGTTTTCTTGCTAAATTTGTCAAACTTACCCCAATCTGACACCATAGATGATGAGGAAATTATAAAGTAGCAGTTTCAGATAGAGCGAGCTAGTGATTGGACACTTGTTTATTTCCATTATCTAGATTAGAGACTATTTATTTCAATTCAGTTATTTCAATTTAAATTTCAAACGATGTAATAAGTTAAGAATTTTATTATTTGATTCAGTTGACGGATTTGAATGTGTCAAACTATTTATTTAATTAAATGGGAATGCAATTAATATGTATTCATTGGAAAGTGATTGATGAATTATTCCGCCACTTATGAATATAAAGGAAGAGAAAAAAAATTATACAAGTTAAGAATGACTGAATGCAAAGTCAAATAAAAAGTGTTAATGTCACATGCCAAAATTCATGGCCCTACTAGTGTGGGTTTCCGGTGTGACATCATCCTATAGTGAGATTTATATATTAGACTCAATCGAGGGACCAACTCTACTTGGTGTTGAATGTCTCTCATTAGAGTTAAACTTAGAGGTAAGACTGTTGGCATGACATCTTCAAACTCTTCAAGAATTGGTTGAACCTCTCTAAGTGCAGTTTCAACTAAAGATTCATCTCAAGTCACCAATGCATAAAACACCTTACTTTTAGCCACCTCTTCTTCAAACTTAGTAATTGAAAGAAAATTATTACCCCCCTCCTTGTTAAGGCTTGGGTTTAATTTCTTCATTTGTTGGGACTAAGATAATCTTTATGTTATCTTTCCAAAAAAGTGTAGGTGTTTTTGAATCCATCATGCATTACTTTGTGGCATATTGCCACGACTTTCCCAAA
Organism: Platanus orientalis; assembly: GCA_025762735.1. Lineage (NCBI taxonomy): Eukaryota > Viridiplantae > Streptophyta > Magnoliopsida > Proteales > Platanaceae > Platanus > Platanus orientalis. Next base: position 1,378 of record JAOXJP010075132.1, read on the forward strand.
AGAATATGACATACATCCATAGTTACCATATCGCTCATAATCTTGTCAAAATATCGGTTGCCAATAGAAAGTGAAATTAGGCAATGTTTACTAATAGTCACCTCATTTTCTTTCTTGAACCTAGAAAGCTTGTAAGGACTTGAATAATTTTCCACTTTCAACTTCAACTTATTCACATCTTCTTTAGAAACTACATTTTCACAACTTTCACTATCAATGATGACATTGCATACTCGGCCACCAACAATACATGTGGTGTGGAAAATATTGGTACCTAGCCAATCTACTTGTCATTTTTGCCTTGGAGCAAGAAGATTCTTCCAGATTACAAGTGACACTCCCACATCACCTTGTGAAATGACACCGTCTTCTTCTTCTTCTTGCACTTCTTCCATTTCTTCATTTTCTTCTTCAATCAAAAGTAGTTTTTCTTCTCGAGCATTCCATAGCTCAATGCTCTTGTTCACCACATTTAAAACAACCAATGTTCTTGTTACCATATAAGTTTTCACCTTGCACATTAGTGTTTAGATGGCCTATAGGTGCTACACAACCTCCTCTTTGAGATCTTTGAGTAATTGCTAGGTTTTGGGCTGTTGTTACGCTTTGTACTGCCTTATTTCTTGTAGTATTTCTTCCTTCATCCTCTTGAGAAAATCCAAAACATCCGCAACCTTGTTATTTTTCAACAACCAAAGCTCTTTGAAAAACTTCTGAAACAATCCAGTATGAAAGTTAAGCACATATTGGATGGATGGCCTTAAACCTTCTATATAATGTGCCACTCTTTATTCTTCATTTTCAGCCACATCAATTCTAGAAATCAATGGTAAAATTTTTTTAGTGTAGTTATTCATAGATTTACTTCCTTGATGAAGATTTTGCAATCTTCGATACATGGTTACGGTATAGTCAAAGGAAATAAAATTTTCCCTCATCATTTTCTTCATTTTCTCTCAACATGTGATACGTGATTTTCCTCTTCATTGCCATGTCATCAAGAGTTGATCCCACCATATGAATGTTCTTCCTCATAACCTTAAGGCTACCAATTTAATTATTTTATCATCGGGAACATCTTTGAAATCTAAGATTCTTTCAACAATGGAAAGCCAGTCAAGAAGTTCTTCGGCTTGTAATCCACCATTAAATTCAAGAATTTCAACTTTAAATCGCCATCCCATTTATGTTTATCCCATCTTTTATTTTCCGTCACAGTCAAATCACATAATGATGGGTGGTCATGAAAAGGGTTTTCAAATAATTCCTCCGACCCATCCTATTCACTATCATAAGGACTTTTAATTTGTGTATGCACTGAGAAAGCACCTTGACTTGCCTTCGAAGTTTTTCCTCATGTTGATCCGCAACAATATTGCTTTCAACAACTTCAATTCTTCTATGTCTATGGTCACATAAAGCCATGGATCTAACAACTGAGCTCTTATACCAATTGACATGACCCAAAAGTAGCACAGATGACGTGCACTATGAGAGTGAGAGGTGGCAAGTGGAATAGGCAATCTGAATGAGTTCATTTTGAACCACGCTTTATGGCTACAAATGCATCAAAAATATGAAATGAAAGTATTTCATTATAGGTGGTTGCCAAACACGGCATAAGTAATTGTTGGAGTACAATTGTTGGGACCTAATCACATAGAGATGTGACCATGAAGATCCTATCATGCCCTATCAACCTACTTTTGCATTTTTGAATGCTTCTCAGAATACCAAGAAATTAGTTTAGAGACACATCTCCCTTTAATTATTATTATTATTATTTTAAGAATGATTACCTGTTGTTTATTAGGTTTAGAATACATTCATTAATAAAGAGACACATGGCTCCTAATCATTCATGAAGAAGTGACGACCAAGGAACTGATACATCCTGGGAATAAGAAGAGTGCAGACAACACTGGTGGACCGGCGTGAGAGGAAAATAATGATATTAGTAATTGAGGAAAAAGGAGCATGATGGCTTATGTGCTAAGGTCATTAATGGCAGTTTCAAGTAGAGTGCTCAAGAACATAGCCATATACTAAGAATCATCCTTGGCCATCAAATAACCATATCAAAGATTATATAAATGGTAGAAGACAGAAAAAAAGGGTCATCAAACATTAATTCAAATCTTAGTTTTTACATTCCCTAGGAGTATGAGTAAAGATAATTGTAATCGCATTAGTGTAGTATTGTAACTTGTATAGTTTTTTATGGAACATTAGAAACTCAAAGTGTTCAAATTACCTAGCTGTGTAAGGGTCTATTTTATTATTTTTATGTGTGAGAACTATTACTCCAAGCTCTTGCAAAGAACTTGTTAATTACTACCATTAATGGCAAACCTTTGATTATTCCAAGTTACTAAAATTGTAATATAAAAAAGGTTGCATAAATATAAAGAAGAGGAGAAAAGAGAATGAAACTTTGATTCTTTTATTGATATGAATATGATTTATAAATCTTGCTTCAAACATAAACTAAACTCTACACCTTACTTGGCCATGAGTTTCTTCAATATTCAAGATTTTGTATTGTCTTTCTCAGAGGTTTTGTAGAGGTGTATAAAATTGTTACCTTCTTGGAAGAGAGATATTTACTGGTTTCCAGGCTTGAAAAAGATGGAGAAGGTGGAGAACTTACCTCAAATTGGAAAGTAAGAGCTTGCAAGTAATATAAAAAATATGAGAGTCAAAGAGTCTTGATTTCGTCCTCTTTAAAAGTATATATAGATGGAAAACAGGTTGAGTTAGAATCCATATGAGAGACAACTTCCTCATTGCATGAAAAATTCTTATTGAAGTAGGAATGCATTTTCCCTCTTTCCTGTAAACTTTGGTGCTTCTTCTATACGAGATTGCACCACTATTAGTCTCTTGGACACTCAAGGAGTCTGTGAGTGTTGGAGTTGTGCAGGACAACCACCATTAAAGGAGTTGGACTTGATATCCAACTTCTGGTTTAGTAGTGCACGAATGGAACTTCTTATTATTCGCGAGCCCTTAACCTGGTCGCGAATGAGCATATAAGGCTTCATTTGTGGATATTTCATGGTGGTGAATGATGTGATTTATGGTCATTCGCGACAAGCTCTGTGGTGTGCAAATGATCAAATTTCCTTCAATCGCAGAAAGCTGATTTCAACAACATAAATTTTGGAGAAATCTTGAATCAAATATTTGTTCATGATTTTTCATGTGCCAACAAGTATATCAAAGGTTTCATGTAATGTTGATTAAGCGTCCTTGGGGAGTGATTGCAGAATCAACAAAGAAAAAAGTAAATATACAAACCTGTTTTATTCTTAATATATTCATTTCATACATCTTTTCATTTCCTTTAGCATTCATTGTTCGTAAAAATCCTCTTAATTGAGGCACAAACCAAACCCACTCTACTGATACGAGTTACTTGAACCTCGGTCAAAGTAAGAAAAACCACCAACACGTGTGATGGAAAAAACTTCTGTAGGCGTGACATAGATTGACATATGATGTGTTTTTGACTTTGGGGTCTCTTTTTGGACATGTACTTTTTCAACTGAACAGTCTTTTGGATGTTTTCAACCTCAACACACCATGTGTCAGCTTATAATTCATCACAAAAACTCAAGACAATTTTTCATCATAAAACGTTTGTTTCCATTTTTTATCTTTATCTTTTGGGGATACCCAAGCCGGATAATATATAATTAGTTGTTAACGGATGAAGGTGCATTTTGAATCCAGGTTTTTAATACGAACTGCAAAATAGTAACAACATATGGTAGCTTGTGATTTAGTAATAGACACAGCCCAAATTAGAGAGGAATGGTGGAACAGCTGGTTTGGTATAGTCAACTCCATGTCGTTAGAGTAAGGCTTTGTTATTGTTGTTGTTCTCCATCATATGAGCTCGAACGTGTGGAAACATTTTGTTTGATTATTTTTTAACTCACGGAGTTGGGAAAACACATGGCTCCTAGCCTACGCTGCTTGGCTTTAATTGTTTGTGTGGTACAATGATAATAATTGTGTTTTTTTGTTTGTTGGAAAGTGATAATAAATTGTGGTAGAGACTAGAGGCCACATCCATTGCATCGTTTAGTTTCCTTGGGTCAATTTTGGGTGGCGAGTCCATTCCAACAGGGTCCCTAATTTACTGCTGTCAATTTCTGTCATTTGACGGGGTCGTCATGGATGATGAGGGAATGGGTTCCCCACCAATGTATGTTTTCCTAGCTCGTACCTATCTTACCAAGTGAACCTTGTGTACATAGGAGCATCAACACATTATTTTGCTCAACTCAAGTTCGTCACACAAAGCTCTGGCTCATTACGAGCCTGAGATTGTGAGCTCAGCTCACCACACTAAACTTAAGATTATGCAGGCCCTAAATGAGCCATACTTTTAGCAAGATGAGCCTAGCGCAACTCAATTCAGACTCACTTAGCTAAACGAGTTCTCTTGGAAGCTCAGGCTCAAGACAAGCTAAGCCAAGGTAACTCGGCTCATTGACAGCCATGCGAATACATGACAATTCTGATATGGTACCTCATCTTAAAAGATCTGGAGCCATAGAAAAGTCTGGCCCTGCCACCTAATCTAAATTCTGGATCCTCTACTGCCCATAAATTAATCATCAGGATAGGAGACTTGACATATACCCTAAAAAGTGAAAATTCACTTTTTTTAGTAAGTGTCCATCTCCTGCCCCAACTTATTAATCTGTGGGCAGGGGAGAATTTATCCTCAGGGTCAAGAACATGCTTTTTTCCAAGAGTAGATTGTATCCGCTCCTCTTATCATCTGCTCCTCTCTGCAGCCTGTCAGGGGGAGGGCACATCAGTGCCTGTCAGGGGGAGGGCACATCAGTGCTCCTCTTATCATCTGCTCCTCTCTGCAGCCTGTCAGGGGGAGGAGCAGATGATAAGAGGAGCGGATACAATCCACTCTCTACTTTTCCACCATTGGAAATAACTGTCGATTGATTGAACCAAGCAATATGGTATTAATGCACTCCGGCCTGTGCATTGGCTCCATGGCATGAATAAAGACCAAGTTGACGTTATTGTTTGCCCTCTACATGAACCATCCCTTTCCTCTTTATTTCCCTGAGCCACTTGTCAAAGTCCGGCCACAACTCTTCATTGTCCCACTTTTGTACGCCATTTACATCGTTCGTCAATGGAGAGGAAAAAGGAGGAGAAAAACAAACAAGATGTGATCAGCTGCAGCAAATTTGCTGTATCTTTTAAGTAGCAAAGCGAAAAAGATTGGGTACTTTATCTTTGAACATGGGTTGTTTTGTCTTTTACCATGGGTTTTTTGTCTTTTTGTGTTCCTTTTCGTCATGCTACTTAAAAGCTGCAACAATTGATCATTTGGCAAAACAAAAACAAGACAAAAGACTAATAAACAACCTTATGATGGTAATGGCTCAGGATCGTGTCTTGTCAGTTTATGTCCTATTAGGACCTGTATACAATCAAAGTGAATGGTTTGGCATAAAAAAAATGCCTGTGCACATATTTTTATGCCAAACCATGTGCTTAGGTTGTGGACAGGTCCTAATAGGAAATAAACTGCCAGGATAGGATGTAAACTGGGTGGGGCTTAAGATTCTGTCCTGCTTATGTCCTATTACAACATGTGCACAACTAAAGTTAGGACATGTGCACAACCAAAGTGAACGATTGGGCTTAAAAAAAAATGGTTGTGCATAAGTTGTGCACATCTTTTTATGCTAAACCGTGCACTTAGATTGTGGACAGGACATAAGCAGACAGGACAAGATCTAAATCGGGTGGGGTTCAGGATCCTGTCCTGTTTGCATATATCTTGTTAGAACCTGGGCACAACGAAAGTGAATGGTTTGGCATAAAAAAAATGGTTGTGCATAGGTTGTACACGTCTTTTTATGTCAAACCATGCACTTAACTTGTGGATCAATCAATAGTTTATTTATGGGAGCAAATTTTTCTGAGACTGAAATTGTTGTGGCCACATTACGTGCTGAATGCAGTTTTGTATATGGTCACAAGTGTTAAAAAAAATATTTTCATTTAAAAAGTAGGTGTCTCAAATTTAATCTTTTAACATGGGTTGTTTTGCCTTTTAACATGGGGCTTTTGTCTTTTTGTGTTCTTTATGATCATGCTACAGCAACATTTGTTGCAGCTGATCACATCTCTTCTTTAAATAATGAAACATCTTATGATTTTAAGTAACAACGTATTTAAAATGAGAAAAGATCCATTGCTGTAATTTTCTTACCGCAAGCGATTCCACGAAGAAAAAAAAAAAGACAAACCACTCATTAAAAGAACTACCCATGCTGCTTTTGTTCATACATGAGGAAAGTTTACACTAAGAGATCTCAGATTTAAAATACATTAGAGATACATACAAAGATATTTAAAATAAATAACTATATATAATCATATAAGTATCGGTGTAACAAATAAATTAATATAATATGTAAAAAATAATATTGCAAAAATTATAATATTAACAACAATATACTTATTAAGAAGAAAAAATATTTAAAATATTAAATTAATAAATTTTCACATTTGATAAAAAATAATAGTGATTTTTGGTAATGGAAACCTCTAAGCGGATGGCTCATGATACTTTATATGCATGAGATGATTCTATGCATGAGGCATGTGGCAGCTAAGGAGATAAAATGGACGATAGGGGTGAGAAGTTTGTTCGATGAGCAACAAGCTTGGGAACATATTTAAATGACCAGAATTACAAAGAGGAGTGTAGGTTTTTTTTATACAGAAAAAAAAAAAAAGAAAAAAAGAATGAGCTATTAGTTAGACAGTGATAAAACGATCAGAGGAAATGCCAGTCTAACAAATAATAATAATAATAATAATAATTAACAAATAGGAAGATCAAAATTGACTTGGGAAGTTACAAGGAGTTAATAAGTGCATGCTTGTGATGTAAAAGCAAAAATGATCCAAGATAGATTAGAATGATAGAGCAAATCAAGATTTGTGTATCTGACCTCAAGTAGTTGGGATATGGCTTTGCTAAGTTGAATTGAATTCTTGATACCATCTAACTAGGAAGGGTTGGGACACTTTGTTTAGCGAAAACCAGTGGCACCTAAATCACCCCTTTATTAATTGTAATCTCTATAATTGTGTAGTGCTCTTGAAGGAAGGGGCGTGAATTTAAGGAAAATCGAATGATTAAAAGGTTGGGAATTTAAGAGAAAATTCAGAAGATTCTTGGAGAGAAGACAGTGTTGAAAGTTTAGGAGGAGAGTGAATAATTAAGAGTAAGATGATTTGTGGGATTTTGGAGGAAGAGGAAGCTAATTTGGGAACCCAAGACTTACGGAAATTAATAAGAGAATTTAGGAGTTTTTATAGAGAAAAAAAAATGTGTCAGATGCTTAGGAGGGGAGAGACTTTAAGGCTAAGAATACAAAATGATTTTGAGGGATGGACTAAACCTTATTTCAAAAATCATTGAATTAAAATAAAAAATTTTCGTAATTTTTTAAATAATTTAAATAATAAAAGAAATAAGCAACCATGCATGGAGGTTTTTGATTGTGGGATAGTTTGTTTGCTAATACAAGACCTCTATATCAAATCCAAGGTGATATTTATTAGACAATTTGATGTAAAAAAATCATTTTTACATAGGCATCTCAAAGAAGTTATCTATATGGAACAACCACCTAGTTTTCTGATTTAACTTTTCCTAAACATGTATGTTGCCTTCTTAAAGTTATCTATGGTCTTAAACAAGCTCCTTGATCAAGTTTGGTTTGATTGTTTAAGTTTATTTCTTCTCCATATTAGTTTCTTTTGTAGTAAAGCATACTCATTCTTTATTCACATGAAGAAATCATTTTATTAATGATTTACGTCGATGATCATATTGTTACTAGTAATACCTCTTCTCTTTTGTCTCATCTAATCTCATGTCGTTACTCCAAGTTTGCCATGAAAAGCTTTGGTCCTTTCACCTATTTTTAATGTATTAAAGTTCTTCCCTTTTTTATGGTCTTATTATGTCTCAACAAAATATACTCATTAAATACTTTTCAATACTTCTATGCTAGTTGTAAACCTATTGGCACTCCTCTTACTTAAAAGCATAATCTTCATGCCACTACTAGACCACTGGTTGATGCAATTAACTATTGCAACATTGTGGGTGCTTTTTAGTACCTCACTCTTACTCAGTTAGATCTATCTCATGTAGTTGATTTGGTATGCCACACTAACCTAAGGTGCCTCATTTTCAGGCTATCAAGCATATTTTGCGCTATTTATATGGTACTTTGGATTATGGAATTCATATACTTTCTCATTCATCTTTAAATCTATGTAGTTTTCTAATGTTGATTGGGTTGGTTGTCCTAATACTTTACTTTCTACCACATGCTATTGTGTTTACTTAGGTAGAAATTGTATTTTGTGATCTTCAAAGAAATAAGTAACTATTTCTCATTCTATTATAGAAGTAGAATATCATTCAATGGCTTCCACTACTACTAAGCTTACATAGATTACTTATCTCTTTCATGATGTTAGTGTTCTTTTACATAATCCTTTAGTTTTATTTTGTAATAACACTAGTGTTCTCCATATGATTGTAAATCCAGCATTTCATACCTACATAAAACACATCAAATTATATTTTGATTTCATTCATGAGAAGGTTGCAGTTAGTTCTCTTGTCACTCATTATATTCCTTTTATTTCTCAAATTGTAAATATTTTTATGATAGCCTTGTCTAAGGATTCTTTCTATACTTTGATTTCATGTTGCATGGTTCAACCAATGCGTTTATTTGTGATTATCTAAAAGAAATTTTTGATCAAGTGGTAGTGGCCGGAGTTGTTTGGGATTTGGGTTCCTTTAAGAAGAAGTACTCTTTTGTATGAACATGTAGATGTTTCAGTCGATAAATTATTGTTGACACAACGGAAACAACCCTAAAATTCCACGTAATGGGATATGGGCCTAAACCACCATGATCTATGAAATAAAGAATAAAGTATAAGCAAAAAAAAATTAACAATCACACAAGACAAAGGATTTTATGTGGAATCCGTACAAAGAAGTGTGTTTTCTAGAACCCTAAAACCCACACATTTTCCTCTTATACACCCTCTCTTACACACTCTCAACCCTTAAAGAAAATCACCACAAGAATCCCTTGCGGCTTCTCACCTTACTCTCTCTACATCTCCATTTTTTTCTTTTATATTAGGTTTCCTGCAAACCTAGCCATCGTACAAGACTCATCTCACATGAGGAGTCTTAACTTTAAGAATATGCAACATGTGACGTGTATCTTTGCTTTTATTTTAACCCCTTGAAGATTTCCTGTTGAAGTTAGCTCAACATGTATCTTTGCCAAGACACAAAACCTGTGACATGTGCACCACACTTCACCTTGGCTCACATTCTAAAACCACATAAGAAAACTGGCACTTTTTCTTCTTAGTGAACTTTGTAATATATGTACCTAGAACACACCTCCACCTTTGAACCTAAATCAAATCCTGCTTGATATCATTGTAAACAACCATTTTCCTTGAAGAACCACCACTACATATGTCATTGAATCAATTTGGTCTTCACACCATCCGACTCAATCATAACACGTCCAATGAACATGTGTAGCTGCCCCAAGTCAACTTGCCTTATGAACTCTAGAGAGGGACCTCTATCTGCCCTCTCTAACTGTAGGAACTATCTCACCATCATTTGTCACTAGAAAACTTGCAACACTTGCCTTTGCTCCAATTACAAAGGAGACCTTGCATAAGCACTTGTTATTCCATGCACCCCATTTCCAACTACCCATCGAGGTCAAAAGAACACTATTAATTACTGTATTCCCTATCAGATGATAAAAACCATCACACTTTTCTCCCTTCATTAGAACCAAATAACTGCATGTGATTTTCATGGCTCCAGCTACAGTTGAATACCTACAACTCATGGAATCTAACGGGCTTAGGGATATCAGATTTATTCTGTAACTTTGGGACATATGCCACACCACCCAAAGTACGAACCACTCCATCAAACATCTTGATCTTCACAATCCCAATACTCATGACCTCACATCTTGACCCATCACCAAGAAAAACAAATCTTGTTTTCTCTTCCTAAAACATATCAAAATATTCTTTCCTAGAGCATATATAAGCAAGACAACCTGAATCTAATATCCACTCATCATGAGAGAAAGTGTCCATACCTTTAGATACGTTGAGAACATCTCCAATGTATTCATCATGATCATCTACCAATGTTGTATTAGGATTGCCACTTTTCTTCCTGTCAGCACGTTCTAGACAATCCCTTTTCAGGTAGTCACATTTCTTGCAATGAAAACATTGTACCTTGCCCTTTTCTCTAGATTTAGAGCTAGACCTTCTATTTTTAGATCCTCTCATAGATAACCTTTCTTTGCAATTCTCTACCCAACCAATCAACCCAAAATCTTGACCTCCTAATCTCATTAGATAGAAGTGAAATCGTGATGTCCTTGACATTAACTAACATCAGCTGTGTGTAGTTGAATCAAGAGTTGGTTGAACATGTTTAAGTGCTCTAATAGATTAGCACATTTCATCATCTTCAACCCTTACAATAACCACTTCAAATATAACTTGTTGGTGAGACTATTTTCCATGTAGAGTTTCTCCAAATTCTCTCATAAAATTAGAGTTAAATCCTCACCCATAACGTTAATAAAAACGTTATCTATAAGGCAAAGATGAATTATGTTGATTGCCCTTATCTCTATGTCTTGCCAAACATCATCCTCCATCTCCTTAGACTTGCATTTATTTCTCTATAATGCTTTGTACAAACCTCTTTATACTAACACATCCTTCACCCTTCTTTGCCAAAGAGTTGAACTACCATTTCTATCAAATTTCTATATAGAGAATTGACCAATGAAAGCCTTCATTGCCATCATGAATCAACCCAAGAATTTTAGAAAGTAACCCTTTGAATAAAAATTATTTTTACTCACCAATGTCTTCCTTCTTTCTTCCAAACATAAACCAGACGCTCTGATACCAATTCTTAGCACATTAGAAATAACCCTGAAATTCCATGTGATGGGATACGAGCCTAAACCACTCACGATCTATACAATAAAGAATAAAATGTCAACAAAAAAATTAACAATCACATAAAACAAGGATTTTTGGGTGGTTCGGTGATATGCCTACATCCGTGGGAGAGAATCAACTTTCTTCACTACAATAATGTGAAATCTGTATAAAGAAATGTATTTTCTATAACCCAAAAACCCACACCTTTTCCCCTTGTACACCATATCTATAACATCCCATACACACTTAGTAGGTTTTAAATGTGCATTTAATGACTTGTTGCTTTTAGTAACTTTAGAGAAAAAAAAAACTATATTAATTTTGTTTGAATTAGCTATTTGTCAGCACCCAAATTTTGACTCGGGTCATGTGAAAACATAAGGACAACATCTAGGCATCTAGGCATCTAGGCATCAAGACTCTAAACACCCTTGGCTTAGGAAGAACAAACAAGGACTCTAGGAGGTTAGGCATCCCTAAAGAGGTCTTTCCAGGTACTCCAATCGTAAATGAATCAGTCAAAGCACCTTATTACAACCAAAAAAAGCACTATTTCAAGGCAAACCCTAATCTCTTTCAAAAGCATCAACAGGACTTTGAGGATCCACATTTAAGAAACTCATCCATGTCATCAGTAAGTTTTCTACTTCCTGTAAGCCTTTCTCCAGCTAGGCATCATAAATGGAAGAATTACCATTTTGCCCTTCTGCCTTCAAGAGCTCAATACTCACTATATATCATCCAGATCACTGAATTTCTCCTGCCTACATAAGTCTTCTTATTGTGAAGCACCATAAGCAAAGAATTCATATTTTCACTTTTTTTTACCTAGGGCACAAAATTACCATTTTACCCTTGTACCCTTTTCACTGTCAGGAATTTACCCTTGGACCCTCAAAGGACCCCCAAAGCTTCTCTCATTATCCGAATGGTGTAATTTTAGATCCTGTGCATCCCTACTTCTCCTCATTCTAAGGAACTCATTACAGAGTAGATATTGCTTGAGAACGGCAACAACCAATCTCTCTAGTTATGATAACCTTGACCAAGAAATGACCCTTACAAAAACCACTAGAGATTTATCCGATCTCTAAATCTAGAAAAGTCAGTGGCCATACCTCGGCCTCAGCCTTAGCTTCAAATCTCTAAGTCTGAGATAAAAAGTTCAGAGTCTCGAACCTCTATAAAATCTCAAATCTTTCTCAAAAGGTCAAAAGGATGTTTTTCCACTTTTTGCTCTTTTCGAGCCAAAATGCTCTCTAAGCATCCAAATCAGGATCAGTTGATGTCCATTTCTTCAGAATCGAGAGGCCTTCAGAAAGTTGTCTAAGAAGTAGGGCTTTCATAAAATCCATCCACCAAGATTCCCTTAAATACTCCAAAAATCATATGAAAAATTAGGTGCTCGAACGACTCTCGAGAGCGCACCGGAAATCAAAAATTTAGATAGTCAATGACCACACCACAATAAATTCAAAGCCGTGAAACTATCAGATCTATGCTAATTGGTAGAAAATCCATGGCCCAAGGAATCATTTCTGCCCAAACCCTGAAAAAGCGCATTTTATTTGTATTTGGCACGTGAAATGCTCTTAAAAGTTTGGCCAGATTCAGAATGCAACAAGGTTAGAGCCATTTTCTCAGTTTCACTCCTGCCCTCAATAAATCATTTCATAAACTCTAGTTTCATAGAATGTCAAGCCATTCAATTCCATCAGCCTTTAAGCAGCTATAAAAACTTAATCTCTCCAAGTGACCTGGCTTTGAAAATCTCTCGACAACTGCTTGGGGACCCAGCATCTGATCTGTTAGCTTCTATAGCCCTGAGAATCCTTAAACCTTAAACCCCCTGAATATGGCTCATAGCTGCATTCTACAAAAAAAACCAGTGGCATTTCCAGCCCAATATTGTCTAATTGCTCAAAAAAGGGTTTTTGACCCAATTTCCTGCTCAGACACTATAATCTGGCATAGTCAGAAGCTGTGACTCACTTGGACCCGAGATCATCTGTCACCTGACAATTTTCGGATTTACTTTACCATCTTTCCCCTCCAATATTTTTTTAGAGCATTTAAAGGCCAGTAAACCCCTAATTTCACCCCCTTGCCCTTATCATAATTCGGCTCTAACTGATCCATTACGAATGAAATGTTCGGGACTTCAGAAATAGTTATTGAGTTTACATGTTTCGAAGCACAAGGAACCATAAAGTAATCTAGACATGTAATGGAAGAAAACAAATGTATTTTAGGATTAATGAGCTCATCATTTCTGTATTTTAGCTCATTACCCTCATTAAATGCGTTCACATTCATAAAAGACCAAAATTCTCTCACCCTTGGTTGAGAATTCCCATGATGCTCCTCTCAAACCACCCTTTGCCAAACCATGAGCTAGAACCACCCAACCAATCACAACAGTCCATGAAAGTGACATGGCACTACACTTGTTTTCTATTGGTGCCATGTCACCAATCCAACCCAATACCACCCACCTCAAACCACCATTTGCCAAACCATGGGTTCAAACCACCATTTGCCAAACCATGGGCTCAAACCACATTTTCTAAATCATGGGCTCAAACCACTTTTTCTAAATCATGGGCTAAAACTATCAAACCACCCTTACCAAAATCATGGGCAAAAACCACCCTCCACCTCTTTTAGGATAGGTATCATC
>JAOXJP010075143.1:0-29265 GCA_025762735.1 Platanus orientalis
CTTTCAGATTGTTAACATCGGGAGTAGGTGATTTTGGAGGTGTATGAACCTTAGATGGAAGGACCTTGTTGAAGACCCTTTATCTAGTTGTTTAGTCATTTATTTTAGACAATGTAAAGGTTATTTTAAAAACATGTTGAATTATGACTAGTGTAGTTTTGGTTTATATTGTGAATGGTATACTTTATTGTATTGTTTTGGATAAAGGTTTGAGACTCCTTATGGTGTTGAATGGTGATTAGAAATATAGATAGTTAAAATGCTTTGATGTTAAATTTTTTATTTCCACTACACATTGTGAATTTATGGTTATTTTAGATTAATATTTTGTTGCATATGTGAGTGACCAAGGATGTAAAGAAATTTATAGGAAAAATGAAGGATACAAAAGAAATGATTACCAAAGTGACATTAGAAGTATCAATCGCCCTAATTCCGCACTCCAAGTTTATGTCCCTATTGAGCCGTGAATTTGGGGCATCACACTATGTGAAATCCATTGTGGCTTGACTAAGTGTGAGAAATATAATCCAATTGGTCATGAATTCTATTTGTTCTCTAAGATTTATGATATGAATTGATTAATTCATTGAAACTTATGAATATATCCCACTGTTTTGGACTCTTAATTCCTATATTGAAATTATATTGTGAAGATTGACAATTTTCTCATATTTTAAATGTTTCAGTTTTTAGAATTAGCCTTTGAGTTGAAATGTTGCAAATCATTGAAGTGATTGATAAGTTGTAATAAGTGATCTATTCTTAAAATGAGCTTTAGATGGATCAAGAAAAGCAATGGATTATAAACTCTTTGCATTTAATTTTAATTCAAAATCATTGAACGTATCTCTATCATGACATTCTTTATATCTCATAAATCGAATCTGTTTTGAAAAGCACCGAAAAGATTGTTAAGTGCTCTAAATCAATTTTCACACCAAAGTGTTCAATTTTAAAAAGATATCAAATTACATATATTTGGAAACTTCTTAATCAATTATTCTTATCGAGAAGTGTTTAATTTTGAAAAAACTTTGCTTTACATTTGTTTTTGACTCTTAGCTAAAAGTGTTCACTTTTGAAAGTTTTGGAAAAGTATTTTGGACCCTACTCTTGAAGGTTAAACAAGAGATCTAAGATTTGAAAATCTGAATAAGTTTTCGTCTTGGAAAAGTGTTTTGGACCCCACTCATGGGGGTTAAACATAAAATCTGGACCCTTCTCTTAGGGGTTAAACAAGAGTAGGTGGAACCCCTCATGGGGGTTAAACATGACATCTAAACCCAACTCAGGGGTTAAACAAGAGTAAATAGACCCTACTCATGATGGGGGTTAAACATGAGATCTAGACCCTGTTCTTGGGGGTTGAATAAGAGTAAATGGACCCTACTCATGGGAGTTAAACATGAGATATGGACCCTTCTCTTGGGAATTAAACAAGAGTAAGTGGGCCCCTCCATTAGGGTGAAATAATGGAACCCTAATGTGGGATAAACATACTAGGACAATGTGAGTGGGAGGAGAAAAAGCCTAGATTGCTAACTTTAATGATAAAGAATAAACTAGATTCCTACTCATCAATAGTGTGCACCTTAAGTTTAGTTAGGTTCAATTTTCTTGGGCCTAACATGTAGAAATTTTAGTTATAAAAGAAAGAAATGAGACTACAAAATCCCATACAAAAAAATATGCCAACAAGCCTAAGAAAAAATTTTGTACTAACATGATCGTTAAGCACTTTTCAAGCATAATTTCTCAACTGTTTGTAGGGGATTTATGGGGCTAATTTGCATAATTTTTTAAAGGATATTGAGAAATCTAAACAAGCATAAAATCTAAGTAAAACATAAAGGGCATAATTTCTCAACTGTTTGTAGGGGATTTATGGGGCTAGTTTGCATAATTTTTTAAAGGATATTGAGAGATCTAAACAAGCATAAAATCTAAGCAAAACAGAAAGGGCGTCATAATCAAACAATGGCTTAAAGTAGGCTTCATGATCATATGTGCAGAAAATTCTAGTTAAGGTATTTTATGTTGGGGGCCATGGGACGATTATGAAAAAGGATTTAAAATTATGTCCAGCACTTTGAGAATTTTCTTTAGGTCATAATCAAAAGATTAACAAAGTTTGGGGTCTTAAATCCTTAATTGCATGTAAAAAGAATCTAACTCTAGCAACCATGTTGTCCCGAAATTCACCAAAACAAAAATTCATCACACTTACTTGCTTGGGACTGATATAGAATCAATTGCAAACATTCTAAACCTTGTAAAAGATGATGTAGATGATAAGGGTCCCCACCCTAAGCATCCAAACCTTGATTCGAGGACAACCTTTCTAGGTTTTGGTTGAGAATGAAGAAGGTTGAAGAAGAATTCCCTCTCCAAGCTATAGTCGTACACAACACAGAGAAAATCCACTTTTTTTCTTTTTATTCATCAACCATCCTTTAGTATTAGGCGGTCAATGAGCTTTTATAAAACCTTGAACAGCCAACCCTATTAAGGTTACATAATAAAATAGGTCAAATACCAAAATAATACCCCCTAAAGCTGCCCCCTCTTATAAAACCCTGTAATTATCTAATATTGGACAATTATACCCCTAAGACATTGAAATATATGTATCTGCTCCTTTTTGTCTCTCCCAAAAATAAAATCATATCCCCCATGTCCCACATGACACAATAAAGGTCGTAAATTCAAATTACAACTGAATTGACCAAGCAACTAAAATAAAGTGTTAAAGTAAAATTGAAAATAAATGAGCCCTGGAAGAATGTGTCTAGATGGCTCTGGGGCACTCCCACCCTACTCAAACTATATAAGTGGGATGGCTCTCATCCTTCTATACTGGCTCAGTCTTGAATCCTCTCGAGGTCTTATGTTTTTTATAATGTTTTAAAAAGTATAAAAACTTTTGAATTTGTGGTAAACAGTGTTTTGAAAATTGAATGGATTTTTGTAAGTAATTTAGAATAAGGTTTTTAAAAGTGAATAGACTTCTGCAAGTGTTTTGGAATAGTGTTTTGAAAAGTGAGTGAATTTTCGCATGTGATTTGAAATGGTAATTTGAAAAGCATGTGAATCATCCTCATATGGTTTGAATGAGTGTTTTCAAAAGTGAACAGAGTGAACTGTAATACTGGACTTTTGAATCATGTTTTGAAAAATGAAATTATTTAGAAAATATATGTTTTTAAAAGAACTCAAGCATTGTATCATTCCAACTTACACATTTTATAAACAATCATTCTTTGGCCATGTTTGACCATTCTTTTATTGTATTGTATATTTTGTATAATTGCTTACGAATCGTGGATTCATCCTTCCACAACATTTTTCAGATATGAAGTGAGCGTTGACTCGAGGAGGTTTTGAGTGGTGCGACCTAGGAGTGCACCAAATTGATTTTATATTTGACATTGAACATTTTTGTATAAAGATTTATTATATTGACTCGATACATATTACTACTTTAGTTCCATTGTTTGATATGAGTGACATGGCACCCATTAGTTAATGATATTGTGAAATTTTCTATGGTTCATTTTCGGTACAAAACATTAGAATGTGGTATCTCATTATAATGAATTTGATTCTTCTGTGAGGTGATTTGGACATGTGATGAATGTTATGATTATCTGTTGCATTAACAGCATGTATATGTGAGCGAAAACTAAGTAATTTTGTTGCATAAATGTGATAATAAAATGCAAAAAAAAAAATTTGTAATATTGAATTAAAAGTTTCAAAAAAAAAATTGAGACTGATATGTGAAGATGTATTTATCAATACCATGAACAAAACAAGTCTATGTGTCTAGGTCTTAGGCTAAATGAGTCAAATGAAGTCAAACTTAAGGACTTGAAGAATACCACAAGAAAGAAGCATAAAGACCACACATCACCTTAGGTTGTCCTAGGGCATCACAACTATGCAAAAACATTACATTACATAAGGCAAAAGTAAGATTAAGTATGAAACCAAAGACCACCTTAAGGGGGTGCTTACAATGCCTCCTAATCTCAAAAATGGTCTCACATAAGTCAAGAGAGGACTAGAGAAAGAAAAATTTTAAAAATCAATTTTTCAAACTTGGTGACTGATCACCAAGGCAATAATCGATCACCGCGTGATCAATCACTGCAATTCCTGTAGGAACTAAATCCTCTTCACTCTTCCCGAATGTTTTTAGAAACTTAGATGGCAAGATGTTAACTGTTGTCCCATTGTCAATTAAAACTTTTCTAATTAGGCAGCCATTTATATGTGTAGAAATATAAAGAGGTTTCAAATGTTGTACTGACCTCCCATCTAGTTTCTTGAAATCATCTTTTTGGGTGCGTCTTTTGCAATTCTTTCTTCAAAAGTAATCAAATCTTCCACTACTTTGTCATCTATCAATTTTGTTAATGCCCCCCAAACATCATTTACATCTCCTTTCATCTGACTTTGTTGATCTGGTTTAGCCAAGAACATCATTGAGAGCGTGAGTACCATATTGCCTGGCACTATTTCGGATGGAATCGTTCCAAATTGCAGTTTCTCCATCATTCTCTCTTGCTCCTTTGAAGAAAAATCCATCTCAACATTATCTTCTTCCAGTAATTTTGTTGCTACCAATAACTCTTTTGTAGAAGATTTTTCTTCATTGTTTACTTCTTTCATAATTTTAGTTTTTTCTTTTTCAGTTGAACTTTCTCCAAGTTCTAGATTATAACGTCTTGAGCAATTTTCGGTAGGCATTTTGTTTGTGAATGAAACCTTCATGCCTTTGTCATTTGAGTACTCCACCTGAATCCTTCGTTCCGCTACACATCTTCTCTGTAACCTTCTCTTTCGAGTCCTGGTTAATGGAGCATTAAAAGTTGGAGGAAAGTTTGGATGGAATAATCTATTCCATTGTTCAATTGGTAGCAATGGTGGTTTAATCCACCTTTACACATTTGAATAATTTCTTGAAAGATTTCGAGGTGGGACAAAAGTTTTTTTAGGCTCAAATCCTGGAATGAACCAAGTCCACTTATCCTGATTTCTACTAGAGGCATTGGGATAAGCTTGGGATAATTTCTTTCAGGCCTTTTCCTTCCTTATTGTTGCATATTGTTATATAGAGAAAAAAAATTGTCCTTGTTGGCTGATCATATTTAAACATAGGTTCTGACATATGCTTCTTACAAATTTGGAAAAGTCTCACAGCATCAGTATCTTTTTTTTTTCTTCCATTGGTCCAACCACTATGGACTGAACTTCCTTCGAAGATGATGACATTTTCTCTTTTTCTTTTTCTTCTTTGTTGACCATTGATTTTTTAATGTTCCTTTAATCTTGATTTCTACCAGGTTTAATGGCATAGTCGAAGGGAATGGGTCTATATCTACACCCATTTCTTCTTTGTTGTTTTCAGGAAATTTCAATAAACATTTGTAGAACACTGTACAATTAACAATCAAATGAGTTTTTGATCCGGGCCATTTACAAAAATTTGACTTTTTCAGTTCCTCAATTTGAGGGATTTTATGACCTTCGGCTAGTTTTATGAACTTAACCATTAACAAATTGTCAAAAATGCCAAATTCCTTAGTTATGTCAAAAGAATAATACCTTCCCTGATTGGATGAAATCTTTTTTATTTCAGAATTTTTATTTTCTGTGGGTTTTCTCTGAAGAGCCAGGCATACACATGGCTTCTTTGAAATAATTTATGCCACGTCAATCTCATAATTTGGATCAACATAATAGGTTCTAGAAGAGGAGGTACATTTATTGTTTTCCTTATCCCTTAGAAACCATTCGTGTCTAATTGCTCTTGTACATAACTCGAAAAAATCTTCAAACTTCATCCCTTCAAGTTTCTTCTGTAACTTGATCTCCAAACCATTCATGGCTAATTTCACGAATTTCATTTCAGACAAAGTCATTGAGCATTGATTCTTGGCTCTTTTAAATCGTGATGGGTACCTTTCCTCAAACTCTCCTGGCAGTTGCCTTAATCTGAACAAATACGCCATTGAAACTCTTGGATCTGTATGGAAGAATTATGAATGGAAGCATTCTTTCATATTTTTTCAAGACTGAATAGAGTTAGCAAGTAAATTGATGTACCAGGTAAAAGTTGTGCCTGTTAATGAATTCTTAAATAACCTTAAGGAAATCATTTGTGGGTGCCTCTCCACATTGTATAGTGAAGTGCATTATATGTTCTATGGTGTATTGATCATTTTCTTCAGAGAATAATGTGAATTCTGGAACTCTATATCCCTTAGGCATCTCTTCTAGTTGGTCTATCCACTATGGGTATGGCTTTCGATAAATAGGTCAAGATATCTTTCTATATGTAGTGCCTAATGCATAACCTCATTCATGATGTTAACAACTTCTTCTCTTCTTCCCATTGCCTGGTTACTCCTGCCAACTAGGTAATAGCCATAACCATAGCCTAGTGGATCTTCTATCAGCCTTTTGTGGAAATCGTCCTCCCTGTGGAGGATTCTAGGAAAAATGTCTCATAAATCCATCATTCAATGGTGGTTGCAGAGAAATTCTAAAAAATCTTTCATGAGGATTTCTTACGTTTTTTCTTTCAAATTCATTTCCATACTACGGTGGATTTGGTTATTGTTGCCCCCAATGCTTGCATTCGAAGGTGGAGGTGGTGGATTTCCACCAGCTCTTTCCTCTGGCTGAATTCCACCATAATTTCCAAGTGGTGGTAGAGAATTTAGAGGATTTTGATAAAAATGTCCTTTATTTTCTTCATTTAGAGGTGGTGGTGAAACTCTATCAATTCTTCCCTCTAGTTGAACATTCGGTGGAATTCCTCCATTATTTTTACCTCTAGTATTTTATGGAGGCTTTCTAATATGAGGGATAAATGGTCTTGTATTTTGACCATCATGGCCTTAGTTCTAGTCATTCCTTCTATTTTTGGCATTATTATTGTCATCTTCAAATAAATCATTCCTCCTAACAAAAAATGGTTACATACTAGTGTCATTTTCCTTTTTTGCATGACTTGGGGATGATGGAATCCTACCATGACTTCTTTCAAACAAAGCCTTAATCCTTTCTACCAAGATTTCCTGCATCTGATTCATCCTGTTATTGAGGTCGTCTGTGGAATTTGCTATAGACTTCATAGTTATAAGATTAGAAGCTGATGCTTCTTCTGGTTGAATGTCCTCCTATTCTTGGGATTGTTTTGGGTCATTTGATTGATTTTCATTTTCTTGGTTTGGACCAATATTATGATTTCGATTTTAGTCTTCAGATCTACATCTTGGTACAATCGGTAATGTCCCATTGGGCGTGCCAAAAAACAGGTGTTACCCCAAATTTTATGGTTGATCACATGTGCAGGAGTGTTAATGCCACGTAGGAATAACTTTGTTTTCTGTTTATGACCCCAAGCACCAAAATAAATTGAACGTCCGAAAGAACTCGGAAGAACTGAATTCCAAAAGATTTATTTGGCCACCCATTGTGTTTAAGTGATTATGAGGGGGGTTCTTCCCTCTATAGGTAATTTATTATCTTATGAGCAAGGACTTTTACAATTCTACCAGAATAACACTAAGAAGATTAGTAATTTAAAAGAAATAAATGAATAATTTAAAAGAAACTTACATTTTGGACGATCCCAATCATGCAACACAGTTGGTTACAGAGCCAATATCATATGATCAAGCAAAACTTAATCAATTGTACGAAAGCCATGATCAACTTCTACATATTTAATGGATGAAAAATAAATGCTTTTATTTTTAAGTAAAGTTATACAAAATAGGAGATTTGACTAAGGATTTTAACTAAGGATTCTAACTATAAATTGAATACAAGAATAGACTAATATTGGGATGGTGTGCAACCCCTTCTCTTGAGTCTTTATCATTTATTTATATTGTTTTGATTTGGTTATTTTCCATTTGCACGTGTCATTCTTTCAAATCTTCTGTTAATTATGTAACTTCCTTCGTAACTGAATGTTTGACGCATCATCTAATAGCTAATTCTTTCAAAATCTTCCAATAAGGATTTGTCATGTATTGATAAATGTTCTAGGAAATCTTTCCTTCTCTTATTCTTCCATCAGTTGATTATCTTTTCAAATTTGGAATTTTAACTTGAAATGGAATTATTGATTGTCTTTTCAAATTTTGAATTTTAACTTGAAATGGAATTTACACAATAATTACTCCACCGTCTCTTCAAAACCACCTATCATATGGCTTATTTTTAATCAAACGTTATGGCAATATTTTTATGGTGTAAACACCTCGTAAATGCATTCATGCACATATTTGAAGATGGAATTTTCATCTGCAAGTGGCATAGGACATTAAGGTAACAAATGATGAAATTTAATCCAATGGCTAAGGCATGTTGTCATCTATCATCCCATTAAAGCAAGATTTAATTGTCTAATTTGTTATCCATTACCAAATGAAGCAAGTCTTTCCTAATGATGAATCATCTAGTACTGCTTAAGCAGCAGGATAATTCCAACTGCTTCAATCACATGGAGGAGAAAAACATCCTGTGGATACTTGTTTGGTAAATACACTAGGAATATACAAGTCAGGGGTATTATTGTTGGATCACAATTGATTTTAGTAGATACTATGATTCAGCAGCAGGCGATCCGCCCCCTTTGTAAAATGGTGGTGAGGGGGCTAGTGTGTTAGTCAAAGCAAGCCAGTGACTTGTGATCACTTGAGCGAGCCTTTCCTGAATGATGGACCATTGCTAGTTGGAATCCACCGGTGGAAGGGGGCAAGTGGGCTAGTCAAAGTTCTGTGCGTCTCGTGATTCAGAGCTCCAATTATCAGTTCACGATAAAGTCAAGAAATGGGTCACGTTGCAATCATCTCCAGTCAGACGGGAAGGATAGCCGTACAAATTATATTATGGTAAATATACCTCTCCTTAGTCCATCTACATTTACCAAGGCACCCTTTGTCTTGCACATGTCATGCATTGATTGGAAACGACGTATCCCATAAAGAGGTAATGAAGTGACATCTCTGAGGGAACCTGGGATGATTCGACCCGTCCAATCTGTGTGCTCTTCTCTTTCTCAGAACATGGTTTCGCAGATCAATCTGTGTGCTCTTCTCTTTTTCAGAACATGGTTTCGCAGTTCAGTCGTCTTGCCCAATAAGGCACGTCAAGCCAACCATTAAGCATAGCCCGTTCACATCAGTCAATCCATGAAGGATAATGATCCCACATTCGAAGGCCTGTTCACATCAGTCAAGCCATTAAGCATAATGATCCCAAGTCAAGCCATTAAGCATACTGATCCCACATTTGAAGGCCCGTTCACATCAGTCAAGCCATTAAGCATAAGGATCCCAAGTCAAGCCATTAAGCATACTGATCCCACATTTGATGGCCCGTCCACACCAGTCAAGCCATTAAGGCCCGTCCATATCAGTCAACCCACTAAGCATACTGATCCCACATTTGAAGGCCCGTCCACACCAGTCAAGCCATTAAGGCCCGTCTATATCAGTCAACCCATTAAGCATACTGATCCCACATTTGAAGCCATATCAGTCAACCCATTAAGCATCCTGATCCCACATTTGAAGCCCGTCCAAAGAATGTGTTTATATATAACACTGTCCTCACAAGTTTGACGCATTTTTGGGAGAGTGTTGGGTAATCCAAAGAACACAACTGGGACTGATGGTTGACTTAGAATTGGATAATATCATACATAAGAACTAAGGCTTTATAATTGGTAACAAGCCGAGGATGGCTCCTATGAAAGATATTGTAATGATCTCACGTCAAAAAAGTCCATCCAAGGATGTTTTTATATGTAGCATTGCCTTCATGTGTTTAGACACATTTTAGGGAGAGACCCCTCGGCTAGACAGTCGAAGAACATGTTGCGACTAAACACACAAATCAAAAAGAAAATTGAAATATACAATAAACACAAAGCACACAAAAACACAACGATATACGTGGTTTGACTTATAGTCTACATCCACGGGTGAAGACGGCAAGAATTTCATTATCATCAATGGAGATTATAAGGAAACCAATCTCTTAAACCCTAAACCCTAAATACACCATTTCATCCCTTTTTCTCTCACTGTCAAAGTAGGGATGTCTTTACAGAAAACCCTAACGCATCTTATATATGCAGTTACACAAAAGAAATCAGACCGGATCGTGGGTTGAGTCTCGAAAACTGGTCGGGTCAGGCGGCTAGGGGCTTGATCACCAGTACTTCTCTGAAACATCAATAACTAGAACATAAGGTAGAATTCGAGTCAAACTCAACAAATCTCTATCTTAACTTGAATTCCACCAATTTCTACAAAATATAGAAACTCCTCTAGTCATTTTCACAGAAGCTTCTAAGGAGCACTCAGGTACTACCAAAATCAATCAAGACCAAGCAATACTTGAACTTGACTGTAGGAATGGGCTTAGTCATCATATCTGCTAGATTCTCTGTTGTAACAATTTTTTTCACTGAGATAGCACCCTCAGAAACCACATCTCAAATAAAGTGAAGTTTAGCATCAATATGTTTGGTCATCTCATAATATATCTGATTTTTAGTCAAATGTATAACACTTGGGCTATCATAATATACAATAATATGCTCCTACTAAAACCCCAGATCACCAACAAAATCTCTTAGTTAAATAGCTTCATTTACTATCTCTGTAGCTGTCATATACTCTGCCTCAGTAGTAGACAAGGCAAATGTGGACTATAAAGTTGTCTTCCAACTAATGGCACCATCACATCGACCAGTGGACCGGTGGCTTGATCACCAATACTTCTCTAAGACATCAGTAACTAGAACAAAGGTAGAATTCGAGCCATACTCGATAAAACAAAACCTAAGCAGATGGTTGATCCAGAATCGGACAGTACATGTAAGCCGGGGCTAAGAAAATACGAAAGAAAGAATATTTCATACTTTACTACGACCGTTTGTCTATAAATTCCTTCCCTCTCTACCTTCGTTGTCTACAACTTGAACAACAATAGTTAGTATCTCCAGCCCTGTACTGTTGCTGGTGTCAAACATGAGTTATAGAGTGTCATGGACATCTTACAATCACGGCATTTTTCTCTCATGCATGTGCATCAACTTGCTTCAATATTCTGGAATTCTCACCATCACCTCCGTCACTGCCACCACCACTTCTATGTTTGGTAG
Source organism: Platanus orientalis (assembly GCA_025762735.1). Classification (NCBI taxonomy): domain Eukaryota; kingdom Viridiplantae; phylum Streptophyta; class Magnoliopsida; order Proteales; family Platanaceae; genus Platanus; species Platanus orientalis. Next base: position 11,201 of record JAOXJP010075143.1, read on the forward strand.
AAATGAAACGGATCGGCTGGCCTTGCTTGCCTTCAAGGCTCGGATAACTCATGATCCTCTTCAGCAATTGAGTTCGTGGAATGATTCTCTCCACTTCTGCAGGTGGCAAGGTGTTAGATGTGGTGGTACCCGACATACACAGAGGGTTAGATTCTTGGATTTAAGCTCACGGGGCATAGAGGGGTCCTTAGCACCGGATATAGGAAACCTCAGCTTCCTTAGGGAGATCAGTCTCCAGAACAACAGCCTCTATGGTGAAATCCCTCAGGAGGTTGGTCGTTTGTTCAGGCTACGAGTTTTATACTTGAGCAATAATTCATTTGGAGGTAATATCCCGGCCAATATATCCCGTTGCTCCAAACTCACATTCCTGCGTTTAGCTTATAACAACCTTGCAGGTAAAATTCCAATGGAAATTGGGTCATTGTTAAAGCTCAAGGGTCTATCAATTCATGATAACAAACTATCAGGGGGGATCCCAGCTTCTTTGGGGAATCTTTCATCCCTCCAATTTATTTCTGCAGCAAGTAATAGTTTTGATGGCAGTATTCCAGATGACATAGGCCGATTAATGAGTTTAACAACTCTTGCACTTGGCTTAAACAAACTATCTGGTATGGTCCCTCTCTCTGTGTACAATCTCTCATTAATTGAAAGTTTTGATTTGGGAGGTAATCAACTTCAGGGCAGTCTCCCGCAGGACTTGGGCTTCACTCTTCCTAATCTCAAAGTGTTTTCTGTTCAAGAAAACCAATTTAATGGGCCCATACCAGTTTCATTGTCCAATGTTTCGAGAATCGAAATACTTCAAATTGGAAGAAACAATTTTACTGGAAAAGTGTCTATTCAGTTTGGAGGGCTACAGGCTCTCGTGGAACTACATATGGATGGAAATCATCAAGGAAGTGGGGAACTAGATGACTTGAGTTTCATGACTTCCTTGACCAATTGTACTAATTTGGAAATTTTGGTACTAGATAACAATCGTTTTGGGGGGGTGCTACCCAATTCTATTGCCAACCTCTCAACCCAACTTGAGGTATTAGCATTGGGAGATAATCAAATAGCTGGAAGCATCCCAACAGGGATTGACAACCTCATAGGCTTATCCAGATTGGGAATGGAGTACAATTTACTGACTGGTAGTATTCCAACTTCTATTGGGAATTTGCGAAAGCTACAAATTCTTACCTTAGGTGGAAACAGATTATCTAGCCGAATCCCATCCTCTTTGGGAAACTTAACACTATTGAATACACTCGGTTTAGAAGTAAGCAATCTCCATGGTAGCATACCACCATCCCTTGGAAATTGTCAAAAATTGTTACTATTGAACCTTTATGGAAATAGTCTTACTGGTACCATACCCAAACAAGTCATTGGTCTTTCATCCTTGTCGATCTACCTGGACCTATCTCTAAACCATTTGGTTGGTTCACTGCCTTTGGAAGTGGGTAGCTTGAAAAATGTTCAAGCGTTAGATGTTTCTGAGAATAAGTTGTCTGGTGAAATTCCAAGCACCCTTGGAAGTTGTACAAGCTTGGAAGGCCTTTATATGGAGGGTAACTTCTTTCAAGGAACCATCCCTTCGTCTTTGAGTACTTTGAAAGGTCTTCAAGATTTAGATCTTTCACGTAACAACTTTTCTGGCCAAATTCCTGAAATTTTGGAAACCTTCAGTGTGTTGAAGAATTTGAATCTATCTTTCAATCGTCTAATCGGTGTCGTACCTACAAAAGGAATATTTCAGAATGCCAGTGCAGTTTCGGTCAGTGGAAATAGTATGCTTTGTGGAGGCATTCCTGAACTACATTTAGCTGCATGCCCTATCCAAAAGTCAAAGAAACATGGAAGTTCTCACACTTCCAAGTTAATAATTATCATAAGTTGCAGTGGCATTCTTGTATCTTTAATTTTAACAATGTCTTTTCTTATTCTTTACCGAGGGAAGAAGCGAAGAAAGGATCTTTCTTCCACATTCTCAATAGGAGATCGCCATCAAAAGATTTCTTATGAGCAAATCTTGAAAGCAACTAATGGATTCTCTCCATCAAATTTGATAGGTGCAGGTAGTTTTGGCTCTGTATATAAAGCAATTCTTAATCAGGGTGAAAAAATTGTTGCGGTGAAGGTACTTAACCTTCAACAACACGGAGCCTCCAAGAGTTTCATCGCTGAGTGTGAATGCTTGAGAAACATCAGACATCGGAATCTTGTCAAGGTCCTAACTTCCTGCTCAAGCATAGATTTTGAGAGAAATGATTTCAAAGCTCTTGTTTTTGAGTTCATGAGTAATGGGAGTTTAGAGAGGTGGTTACATCCAAAAGCGGATGACGCACAAGTTGAACAAAGGAATTTAAACCTTCTTCAAAGACTTAACATTTCCGTTGATGTTGCTTCAGCACTAGATTATCTTCATCAAAATTCTAAAACACCAATTGTTCATTGTGATTTAAAGCCAAGCAATGTTCTCCTTGATGACGACATGATTGCTCATGTGGGTGATTTTGGTTTATCAAGATTTCTTTTGATGACAGTCAATAAATCTTCTCCAAGTCAAACCAGTTCCATTGGAATAAAAGGTTCGGTTGGATACGTTGCTCCAGGTAACCATACTTCTTTTTTATATCAAGTAAACAGTTTTTGGTATTGCAATTGTATAGTTAAACCCAAATAATGGCATATCTCACCCACTCTACAACTGAACCTTATGAGCATATCCAAGGATGGCGTATTCCAGTTGTTGATGATTGAATCACCTCGTATTAATAAGAAAGTAATGTTATTAGCACCCTCTTGCTGTGTGTATAGCTTAAGTTCACACAGTTGAGTGGTGTTTGGTGTTTCCTCCAACAGAGTGGAACCTGCAGGGAATGCATTCCTTTCCCTTGTGTCAACATGGAACACAAACAACATGGGCTTGGGGCCTACTATTTAGATCTGACTTACAATAAAGAATTAAGGTTGTTGAGATTGTCTCAACCATCAATTTAGACAACCTTCTTTATATAATTTCCCCAATACCAACATGTAGGACTTCCTCCTCTCATTCCTTTTTCAACTTCTTTTTTTTCTACTAAAATTTATTTGTTACCATGCTAACATAGTTTCCAAGCTTGTTACATCTATTGCAGAGTATGGTCTGGGTGCTGAGGTGTCAACACGGGGTGATGTATATAGTTATGGGATTCTCTTGCTGGAGATGTTCATAGGGAAGAGACCCACTGATGACATTTTTAAAGATGGTTTAAATCTTCATTGTTTAGCGAAGATGGCATTACCCAATAGAGTGATAGAGATTGTGGATCCTATACTTCTTTCTGAAGAGGACAACGAAGAAGTTTCCATCAACAACATAAAAAATCGAAGATGCATGAAAGAAAAAATACGAGAGTGCTTGGTTTCAGTGGTTAGAATTGGAGTTGCTTGTTCAACAGAGTTGCCAAGGGAACGAATGGACATGAAGGATGTTGCCAAGGAATTGCATTTGATAAGGGAAATTTTTCTTGGAATTGGGATCCACAGAAAGATAAATGATGGTAACTCGGCATGATATCACATAGGAACCCAATAGCCACCATAGTGAGATAGCATCATTTACACCATGTTCTAACCACTTTTAGTCTTACATTTGTATCAATCCTAGGAAAATATTCCTGATATGATGTTTTAATATAAATAATGGGCTATGAATTGGCTTTTTCATCAATTACAAGAGTATCAAGTATCCAGTTTGACAAGAGCATAATTATCTACTTATATTAGAGCAATCATATGGGGAAAAAAGAGTTTTAAGTTCATACTGAGCTTCTTCTTTTTTGGACATTCTAATTTGTATTATGCATAGTGTGACTGATGCTAATTAGGTTTAGTCCCATATTCCAATTTCTTCTTTCATTTTCTAAATAATAAGTTGGCTTTATAGTTCAGGTGTACCTATAATATATTGTATGTAATGTAATGAATGTATTTAGCAATGTAGACAACATGTGTGAGAACGTTAAAATACACAATTGAAACATCTATTGAATAAGATAAGGAATGATACATCAAATTTTGAGTCCCTCCTACTTTACTTCCAAGGTTTTTGGTTGACAGTATATATGATATGCACCATCAATTAAAACGTCTATTGAATAAGATAAGGAATGACATCAAATTTTGAGTCCCTCCTACTTTACTTCCAAGGTTTTTGGTTGACAGTAGATATGATATGTACCATCACTTAATTTCTTCTTTCGTTTTCTAAATAATAAGTTGGCTTTATAGTTCAGGTATACCTATAATATATTTTATGTAATGTAATGAATGTATTTAGCAATGTAGACATACAGGAAACAGAAGCATGGGGATTTGTCCTTGGATTGCAACTTGTTACAAAGTTTGAAGCTAGTGGTTTCATCATTGAAGGTGATTGTCAATCAGTCACCAAACTTCTACTGGAAAAGACTGTCAAACCACCATGGAGGATAACAAAGATCATTCAAGAACATCGGAATTCTAAGCTCTATAATCATTTGTTCCTACGACTTGTAACAAGGTGACACACTACATGGCTACAACTACAGCTAAGGAATAAAAGGAGGGCTTATGGAGTTTTGTTTCATTTGATGATACTCTGAAATCTATTGCTCTGTCTAAGAGCAAATTGTAATCCTTTCTAATAGTTAATCTGAGTGTTTGTTCCTTACCAAAAAAAGAAGAAGAGAACATTTAAAATACACAATTGAAACGTCTATTGAATATAATATAAGGAATGACACATCAAATTTTGAGCCTCTCACACTTGAAAGGTTTTTGGTTGACAGTAAATAGGATATGTACCATCACTTAATTGGTTTACATGACATCATCTTTGATATGGCACCTAAGAGCCTATCCTTTGGGAGAATTCTCATTTAATAGGCCTATTATACATCTCATATGAAAGAAGAAAAAAATAGCATGATGAGATTATTTACCATGTAATATGTGAAGTTTTGCTTGGAATTTTCATGAGGAATTTTATAAGCCCAAAGGAATGAAGTAAAATCAAATGGTTGAGTTCATCCAACTATATTGATTTCTCACCATGTAGATATATAAAAGATGGGACCTATTAAATTTAAGTTCTTGATCTCCTACATGTCTACTGTCAACATAAATATATGTGCTTATTTGTGAGCAATGATGGTTTAAGTAATTAGATTTCATATTTTCTTTACATATAATATAATATGCTTGGTATTTTTAAAACAAATTATTTTGTGTAAGAGTAAATATTAATTAATTGATGGGAAAGGTTTCCTTAAAGGTTGTCAAGATTCTTTTATTAGATGAACCCCTATTATAGCAAGATGGAGGGATTACATGCCCAATGACTGTCCAACTAATAGAAAACTCTCTATATTGCCTTGTGTTCATGGAATGTCCATCCTAGCCAATAGTCTGCAAAGTATTAAAATTCTAATCTAGTAGTTACAGCCTTTGAAATTTAGAATTTTTTTTTTAAATCAAAATGCATTATAGAAAAAAGGAGAAGACTTATCAAAAAATAGAGGAGAATAGTGTTAGGATCATTTTACCTTCTTTGCAAAAGAAAACGAGATGCAATAAAATCAACAAGCAAATGAAGAACGAAATCACGTACAACACAAGATTAACGTGGAAAACCCCAGTTTGGGGAAAAACCACGGAGCCACAAAGAAAACTTTCACTATCAGGAAGAAAACTCATCCAAAGACGATTTACAATTTTTAGAACCTCTCTCACTTTCCAGGTAAGATTTTGGGTTGAATTCCTGATGCTAACCCAACAAATCAAACATCATACACTACAATCTCCTACTTGAAGTTTGATATCCTATTGCATTTGTTGTGTTTGTGAACACTATTCTTTTCTTGATGTGATTCCTCTCTCTTGTGGCTCAATTACTCTGTCTTGATGCTTGAAAACCAACTAAAACTTTGCATAGTTGTAGTTTCACTAACGTGACTGTCTTAGTGAACATATCTGCAGGATTGTCATTCGTATGGATTTTTTTCAATGTCAATACTTTTTTTCTAGAAGAAAACGTATGAAGTGATACATCCTATCAATGTGTTTGGTCCTTGCATCAAATGTTGAATTATTTGCAAGATAAATACCACTTTAGCCGTCACTATATAACCTTTTGTTTTCTTACTTCTTTCCCAACTCTTCCATCAAGTTCTATAGTCAAACCATTTCCTTGCTTGCCTTTATAGCAACAATATATTTCGCTTCAGTACTTGAAAGTGCTACTATCTTCTACAACTATGACACCCAACTAATAACTATAGAACCCAAGGGAAAGACATACCCTGTAATAATTCTTCGTTTGTTAAAATCTTCTGACAAACCTGAATCCACATAACCCTATAAGTTAAGTCCAGACCCTCAAAAATCAATGTGGGTTTAGAAGTTCCTCTTAGGTACCTCAGAATCCATTTCACAGTCTCCCAGTGCATCTTTCTTGGCTTGCTTAGAAACCTGCTAACTGCTCTCACTGCATGGGCAATGTTTTGCCTTTTGCTAACCATAACATACACATACATCAAACTGCCTACTACTAATGCATATGGCACCTTAGACAAGTAATACATCTCCTTCTGGGATTTAGGAGAATGCTCCTTAGAGAGTTTGAAATGCCCGCTAATGGGGTACTAGCTACTTGTCATTTTGCATGTTGAATCTTCTTAAGACCTTTTCAATGTAGTCCTCTTGAGACAACCTCAACACATGGGTTCTTCCTATCTCTTGTGATTCTCATACCAAGAATCTGCTTAGTTATACCCAAGTTCTTCCTCTTGAACTCCCTTGATAACATATCATTGAGATTATTTATCTCTTGCCTACTTGATCTTGCAACAAACATGTCATCAACATATAAAATCAATATAATGTAACTTTTTCCAAACTTCTTGATATAGCAACAATGGTCTGCGTGGCATCTCCTGAAGTTATTTACTGTTATGAAGCTGTCAAACTTCAAATACCACTGTCTTGGTGCTTGTTTCAACCTGTATAAACTTTTTTTCAACTTACACACCATTTTCTCATTTTCTTTAGTAATGTAGCCTTGTAGTTGCTACATGTAGATATCCTCTTCCAAATCACCATGGAAGAATGTAATCTTCACATCAAGCTGCTCAAGATGTAAATCTTTTATTGCCACTATGTTCATCACTACCTTAATTGTTGTCATCTTCACAACTAGAGAAAATACTAGTATATTCCTCTTCTTTGCTAACATCCTTTAACCACCAACCTGGACTTATATCTTTTGATCCGATCACTCTCATTCTTTAACCTGAAACCCATTTGTTGCTCAGTGTCTTTTTGCCATATGGTAGTGGAACTAAGTTTTATGTTTGATTGGATATTAGAGACTCTATTTTCTCATCCATTAGATGTTCTCACTTAGTCTGAGGATCCACACTCAATACTTCTTCATAGCATTCCGTCTCACCACCATTTACCACTAACAAATAATATAAAGAAGAAGAATATCGTTATGTTGGTTTAGGTGTCCTAGATGACTTTCTTACTTCTAGAGTAGGTGTTTTAAGCTATATCTGTTGATCCCTATGTCCTTCTGTATTTGGTGCTTCATTCTCATTCACACCCTGCACATTATCATCTGAACTCTTCTCAAACTCTATAAAATCCTTTATTTGCTTGAACCAATAGCCTTGCCCTTATGAAATACTTTCTCATTGAGTACAATGTTTTTTTTTTTTTTTTTGACTTTCTAGTTTTCATTATCCTTGCACCGGTAGCCAAATTCTTCTAACCTGTATCCAATGAAAACACACACTTTATATTTTGGATCTAGCTTATCCTGTTGATCTGTATCAACATGTACATAAGCCATACAACCAAACACCTTTAGGTGTTCAAGATTTACCTGCTTTCGTATCCATGCTTCTTTTAGGAGTCCACCATCCAAAGGTACTGAAGGTCCCCGATTCAATAAATATACTACTACGCTGACAACATCTATCCAAAATTGCTTAGGCAAACTTGCATGTAATCTCATGCTCCTGGCCCTTTCCATAATAGTCCGATTTATTCGCTCTACCACACCATTTTGTTATGGTGTATTAGGGGCTATTTTCTCTCTTTTGACTTATCCGATTTATTCGCTCTACCGGAGCTAGCCCCCATGAGTTAGTATGAACCAATTCTAACCACTCCTTGATTGATCTTACCCCCTTAGTGAAGCTGACTTTCTTTTATTTTCCATAAACACAGTCTTTGTAAGATTCTAGGTTCAATGCCTTTAAATCTAGAAGTTTTTATCTTGAGTGAAGAATCTTCATTCCATTTTCACTCAAGTATTCCAACCTGTAGTGTCAGATATCTAAATCTACACCCTTAGCTACAACTGAAATAAAGTTAGTTATATTTTCCGTCAAGTAGAGTGTCCCTTCTTTCTTTTCGCGAGATTCAACCAAGGCACTCTTTGTGATTTTCTATGAATCTCTTGTGAAAACCATGTTGTAACCTAAACTTGTGATTGGCATACTGAAATCAAATTTCTTTTCAAACATGGTACATGACGCACATCATTCAACCTATAGTTCTTAAGACATTCTTTGTTAGATGTGGTGTAAAAAGACGCTCCTGAATCAATCACCCATGACTATGACTTGCTACCCAATGGTAAAACTAATGCATCTTCAACAACTTCTTCAATAACATTTACAAAAGCCTCCTTGTCCTTGTTGCTGATATTATGTTTGTTCTTATTTGGAACCCTACAATCCTTTTCCAAGTGTCATATCTTCCCATAATTCCTACATTCCACCCTAAGTTTTCTAGATCTTGATTCTCCTCTTGACATGGATCTACCCCGATCCTAGTTTATGTTAATTGATTTTCCTCTTCCTTCCATATTCAAAGCTCTACCTGAAGTTTTTCCTAAGGATGTGGATTTCCAGCAGACTTCTTCACTGAGAATCATGCTCACCACATCATCATACTTCATGGACCTGGATTCCGAGGAATTACTGACAGCCATTACCAAACTATCTCAACTATCTGGTAAAGATAAGAGAATCAAAAAGGCCCTAACCTCACTATAAAAATTGATTTCAATAGAGGTTAATTGGCTAGTAATATGTTTAACTTGTTTAAGTGTTCAGTCACAGTTCCACCTTCTGTCTTTTTCATATTAAACAATCTCTTCATCAGAAACACTTTGTTGGAAGCTGATGATTTTTCATACATTTGACAAAGAGCTGACATCAAGTCTTCTATAGTTTTCTCATTAGAAATATTAAAAGCTACTGACAAAGATAACGAAAGATGAATCATACCTAAGGCTTTCTAATTAAGTACTTTCCAATTTGCATCTGACATCATTGTTGACTTTTTACCATTTCCTCCAAGGGATTGATAGAGATTATTTTGGTAGAGATAATCCTCTATCTACATCTTCTAGAAAGTAAAGTTCATACAGTTGAATTTTTCAACACTGAACCGTGTAGGTTTCTCTACCATTGATATTGCTGCCATTACTCCCACTCAAACCAAACCTCGCTCCTATACCAATTGTTAGGATCGTTTTACCTTCTTCTTTGCAAAATAAAATGAGATGCAATAAAGTCAATAAACAAACGAAAAAAATTATGCACAACACAAGATTTACATGGAAAACCGCAGTTTAGGAAAAAACCATGGAGCCACAGAGAACTTTCACTATCAAGAAAAAAATTCATCCAAAGATGATTTACAATTTTTAGAAACTCTCTCACTTTGCACGTAACCCTAGAACAAAAACATATAAATACCCCAAAACCCTAATACATTCACCCAAAAATTTTCATATTCAGGTTTTTCTTTGTGTTGTATCTCAATTAGAATTCAGACTAAATTCCTTATGCTAACCCAACAAATCAAACTTTATACACTACAAATAAATCCTCTATAACAAGGATATCACTCCTTAAAATGGCTATTATACTTCTTAAGAAGGCATTTTGACTGAATTTTCATTAGAACATTAGCAGCTCCACTGTAACTAATATACATAATGTATTAAGAAAGTGTCATCAATAAGTTTTCTTCGTTGTAAGAGTACTGCATGATTCCTGTTTGCTCCATGGCGTGTTGTAATTAAGCTTAAGTATGTCACTTGAGAAGAGGTTAGGTTACACAATAAACATGCGAAGACCCCTCCAAAGTTTTGTCTTGAACGAAGAGAAAGTGATTTGTGCTTATTTGAATGTACTTATATTTGATTTTCCTTTTTCTTTTCTCCTACAAAAGATCTCTAATTAGGACTAGTGTTTTAGTTTTGAAACCCAATTTTAGTAATGTATGTAGGTAAATCTAAGGCCCGTATATACTCACAAAATAGAAAAGAAGTAAAATAAATTGAAGAAGAAAAAAGAGATGAAAGGGGGAAGGGCACTTACAGCACTTCTTCCTTTTCTAATTTTTTTCAAGTCATTTATTTTGGTTCTAATTCAAAGTAGTGGGTTTGAGAGCTCATCAATATTTTCCTAGTCTATACCATATAGGGTGCTCATTGGTGTGAATGCTATAAGATCCGGCCTAATGATCAAATCAGTTTTGTTCAACTAGGTCTACTATGGTACAATCATGTTTTTACTTGGTTGAACAAATTTTGTAACTACTTCAATATTTTAAAATATAAAAACTCTAGAAAATATAAAAACATAAGATAAAATGGAAAAGCTAAAAGCCAAAAAAAATTAGATACAAGTTTTTTTAAATTATGAAAGTGAATAAGAAAATAAACAATAAAAATTAATACTATGAATTAAACAAAGGTTGGATGTATTGATTAGTAGGTTGATGTTGATTGGGAGATTGAAGTGAGAAGCAACCCATTATTTATAGTTGTTCGAAATTTGACATTAGTTAAAGAATGTTTGAAGGAATGGAATAAAACAAGGGTTGGACTCATTGATGAATAGGTTAATGCAACCGAGGAATAGATAATCAAAATACAAGACGCATGTAGAGTTTATTCAATGACATAGGTTTCACTACAAGAGAAACGAAGGATGTTCAATAATATAGGCAAGCTCTTCGACTGGTAGAAAGCATGTTAAAGGTTGACATTGCGAGATTCAAATAATGTTTTTTTCATATATCTCTACTTTCCAAAAGGAATTTGTTGACTTTCGAGGTATAAAGGAAATCAAGAGTGAGAGAGTATTTCTTTCATGATGGAGGAGTCAAGTCACAAAGATGGATCCTTTTGCGATGGCAAAATGCTCACAGATACAAACAAATCACAATGTAGGTCAAATTGTGATGGTTCAGTCAAATCGCAATAATCTCATTTGGGTAAAACCCTTGTCTTGGTACAATGTCGCAACCTCCTGTAAGATTAATGAACCTTGTTGTTTTTCAAACCTCGTGGTCTTAATTTAACAATTTTTAGATTTTATGAAAATTCAAACAACATTACACCTTTATGAAAACAACAACTAAAGCGTTAGCCTCACAATGATAATGATCTTTCTCTCAAAGAGATTTCCAAGTTTCAAGAGAGTGCTCTTTCAATAACCGAATTTCTCCTTTCAAGAAGAGGGTTGGTTCAAAGGAATGCATTCATTCTAGTTCTCAAGCACACTTTCCTCAAGAAAAATGGTTAAATTTCAAGAACTTCACAAAGAGATTAAAGAGAGTTAAAGAATAAGGGATGCTAGTGAGGATGCTTGGCCATGATGCCTTATTACTATACACGTGTCACACTTAGAATGCTAACACATGTCACATAAGTTCTATACACACATAAGATCACTTAAATGCACATATATTGATCTAAACATTGGCACAACTTTAGAAAGGTACCAACAAAAAGTAAAAAGAATTTGTGAGTGAAAATTATATCTTTGTATAGACACAGAATTTTAAAATCCTACGTAATAAACGGAAAACAAAATGGACACCAAATAAAAAAGTTAAAAGCAATTTACTAAGCAAACAAAAAAAAGGGTTAAGGACATGACAAGTTCTAAAGCTATCCCAGATAGTTGGGATAATTTTATAAATAAACCTATATCAATCCCGTAAGAATCATCCTATAAATAATATATGCTTTGAAATATCTATAAGTCTACTTTCTAATGCGACAAACAGTGAGTGAATTGAAGTTTCCTAGAAGAAGTTATGATAATTTTTCTCATCAAGTGTCTATGTCGTCTAGTGTGATCTGAATCAATAGATTTTGAGGTAAACTTAAAAATACACCAATAAAAATATAGGCCGAACTAGAGATCAAGCCTTATAGATTTGGAAAGATCTTGAAGTTTAGTTTCCAACAAAAAAATGGTAAGTGAATCCTAGTTTTATAGAAAAAGTTATGGTCGTTTTCCCACTAGGTGTCTGTGCTGAAAAATTCTAGGCGGAATGATGTCATAAAAGCAAAAAATTCAGTATAACCACAATTTTTGCAAGATTTTAAGGACTTTTTCACTAAAGACCTACCTAAACACAAAATTGGGGATTAGGGTTGCTATTTAGAGCTCTATAAACATAAAAACTCATAAGAGGATCCTTTAAAAGAGTTTTGCAAGAGTGGGATTTTGAAGAGAAAAACTAGGATTTGAAAAAAAATTTGAGGATTTGAAATAGAAAAAGAAGGAAAAATACAACAAACTTTGGGAATCTGATTTTTAACAATAAGAGGCAAGTAATCACATAAAGTTTACACGTGTTGTTCCTTATTTAGGATCTTAGAGCTTTGTTTGAAGTTTTTTTAAAAGATCATTCATGTTTCAAGCTTATTTTCTTAAAAAATATAAGAAGTTTTAAAGTTTTGTGAATAATGCAAGTTATTACATAAAGATTATATGTTTTTGTTCTTTGTTTAGGTTTTTAGAGCTTTGTCCAAGATTTGAAATTCTGATTTTTTATTTTTTAAGCCATGAATCCTTAGAAAGTCTCTATGTATTGGCTAATAATTTTGTAAGTAATAATTCTGCAAGTTTTCCTCAAGTTCTCTTCATGTCTAATCATGTTTTATTATTTAAGAAAAGATTATCAATTGTTTAATTTGTTTTGATCTTGTTTAGAAGAAAAAATATTCATATTTTCTAAAGTTATGATTAAGGATTAAAAGGTCTATATGATTCCATGAAAATATAAATATTGTTTATGATTAAACTTGATTTTAAAGAAGCATTATTCTTAGTTTGTGCTTAGATTGAGTCCAGCAATCCTCTATTTTTGTATGATGAACCAACCATGATTTTATATGAGCCTTAATAAGATTTTAAGTTTAGAAAAACAAAAAATTGGTTTTTCTTAAAAAAGTTAAGTTTAAAAATGATTATCCATACATGAATATAATGTTAAATTGTGAACTATGTCATGCTTAGTTATGTATTATTTTAGTTGAAGCCTTCTATAGAATGAGATTATAAATGGTACAACATATTAAATTTTGGTTTATGATAATATACGAGATTATTGTTACGAGTATGATAAAGTATGTGATTGTCTTGTATTAATAAGTAAACTTTGATAAAAAGTACGATTCATAAAAATTAGTGAGATTTGTATTTGAAGATGATAGGAAAGTAAGGTGATTTATGAGCTATGAATGATTTAGAGACCTTAAAGGTTATATTTAAGAAGTTACTGATTAAAAGAGTCATTGTGGTTGTTGTTATGAAACACCATTATAGTTTATTATTCTAGAGATCCCTTATGGATTATATGTTTCAAAAAGAGTAGTGGCTAGAGATAAACACCATAGCGGTTATATATTCAGAGATCCTCTCAAAGGTTTTGTATCTGAGATAGAGACTTACTCATAGGTTTTGTATGTGAGAATCATTCATAGACTCCCTTAGGTTTTGTATGTAAAAACCATTAAGAGACCCCCTCAAAAGTGTATCTGAGACAAATACCTACTTACATGTTTTGTATGTGAGAACCATTCAGAGACCCCCTCAGAGATTTTGTATATAAGACAGAGACCTACTCATAGGTTTTACATGTGAGACAACCACTATGCGCTGAAAGTCTTCAAACTTGTAGAAATATATGCTTTAAGAAGTACATTGGAGATTGCAGATGAGTGGAATATTAGATAAATGACATGATTATGTTAAGAGACCATTAGATGGTTAAGAGCAAGTGAACATTAGCATTTTAAATATCATAGGAGGATTATAGATAAAAGAAGTGTTTGAACTTTAAAAGTTTCATAAGTAAAGTTGGTATATAAATGATATATTTTTGTGTGATAAGTATAAGTATTAAGTTTCTATTGGTATATAAGCATAAGATAAGAATAAAGATAAATTAGATATGTTTTGCTTATAAAGTCATTACATAAGAAAGTATGAATTTGCATAAAAAAATTTAGTATGCATTAGAAATCTCAGTTCAGTTATGTTTTCAGTAAAGTAAGTCAAGTTTATTTTGAAAATATTCGCACTAACTCTTGACTCATATTCTATTGTAGCATTTATGTTTTTACATGCGAGCTATAGACTCACCTATCTATAATGTTGTTTTTATATATTAATTTTATATAGTAAGTGAAACCATGGAGCACTATGAGACATGACATAATATTTTAAGGAGAAGATGGATTAAAGGACTCACTTTATGTTATTTGTTTTTCAGCTATATACTCAGACTATTTATTTCAGTTTATGTTTATGGACACATGTTGGGGATTTATATGTTTAGGAGAGTTTGATTTTAGACTTGATTATGAGAAGTTAATTGAAAGGCTTTTATTTTAAATAGTTAGTTTCCTTCCACTATGATGTTAATGATTTAGAACTTAAATTCTGCTACACATGGTAATGGTTTGGATTAGAAGTTGGTTTCAATTATAAGTATGAATGACAATGAATGAGCTAAGGAAATACAAGAACTTAATGGTAAAGAAATGAAAAAAATTAAAGAACCTTTTATAATATTCCGATGTGAAAGATTCTGAGTAAGGAAAAAAATGATAAGAGTGTAAAGAGATTAACACTCCAAAGTCTTATCTAGTGATGGATTTTGGGGTGTTACAGGAACTCTAGGAATACAAGGTTGAGACCTTCTTCTTCTTCCTCTTCTAAAGCTTACCCTTCACTCCAGCAATGTTTGGGCTCTAAAACTTCACACACACTTTTTATGCTCAACATCTTCTCTTTATATATAGAGAAAGAGTCTAGAACTTTCTCGTTATTTGTAATGACACATGTCACCATGAGGTCACTTCGTGATACAGGTGTCCCTTTGCGAATCGCGTTCGTAATACGGGGCTCCTTCGTAATATGGTTTCTAAGATGGTCAATGTCACCGTACACTATTCTTGGCTTACAGCAGGTTTGCAGTATAACAATTTCATCATCTGGGTAATTTGTGAAGACAAATGAATGATGGGTAGGTGAAGTTGCTCAACATGGATGATTGAATGGTGTGACGACACATAGGTGCTTTTGGTTCCAAAGTCTTCGACGAACAAGGTAAGTAACAGAGGAATGGTCAACGTCCTGCGAAGGATAAATAACATTTTTTTGTTTATGAAGACAGTTGCATATCCCAAGGATACAAGCATGATGCTCTCGAGAGGTTAAAATATCTCAACATTATTAAAATCAAATAATGAGCATTAAAAATAAAATGATACCATGGTTGGCAAAACATAAGAGATAAATTAAAGATTGAAACAATTTATTTCCTTAAGAAAGTATTGGCCCCTAAGGGCTGGGATATAAATATAACAAAATAATGGTAGCCATCTAAAGTCCTTTCCTCATAACAACAAGATTATTTGTTATCAAACATTTCTAATAAGGAGACTTATAAAGCTAATTTTGAGTGCAAGGAGGGAAAAGCACCAGAATGGGACAGCTTCACTTTGCCATTCTTCAAATCATTTCGAAGTATAGTTGGAAAGGGCATCATTATGGCAACCAAAAATTTCTTTCAATCAGGAAGATTAATCCATGAGATTAATTCTACATTCCGTTGTCTTATTCCAAAAGCATCATTTGCAAATTCATTTAATATATATAAACCCATAATCCTTATGTAACCTAGATACTATAGTAATTCATCACTAAAA
This sequence comes from Platanus orientalis, assembly GCA_025762735.1. Taxonomy (NCBI): domain Eukaryota; kingdom Viridiplantae; phylum Streptophyta; class Magnoliopsida; order Proteales; family Platanaceae; genus Platanus; species Platanus orientalis. The sequence goes on from JAOXJP010075143.1 coordinate 27,261, forward strand.
TTATTATAAATCGACTTCAACCTATTATGAATTTTTTTGTTTAGTAACAATCAATCAACATTTATCAAAGATATATCTATATGTGACAATATCTTTATTTGTCATGATATTGTATGAGGCTTTTAAAAGAATTAAACACTCAAATAGTTGTACTCAAGACATATAAAGAACGATATGACTCACTGTCTTATGATTTTCTTGAAGACATCCTAATGAAGATGGAATCGCCTAATTAGATTTGTTCAGTGGATTATGAAATACGTCACTACTCCAAAGGTTTCATTTATCATCAATGGAAACCAGAAGGATACTTCCAAAGCGAGAGAGGTGCGACAAAGTCATCAAATGTCCCTATATCTATTTACACTAGTAATGGAGACATTTATTGGAATGATTGACATAGTGGTAGTAGAAGGATTTCTTTAATTCTTAATGTAAAGTATTAAAGCTATCATTATCTTTCTTTTTCTGACAATTAGATGATTTTTTTGTAAAGTTGAAGAAAGGCCTTTGGTGGCTATTGAAGATGTGTTGCAAGCTTTCTGATATCTCTTAGGACTGCATCATAATATAAGAAAATCTACATAAATATTTGCAATTATATCTACTAAGTAAAGGGAATTTTTATAGTACATATACTGGTTTTAATAGCCTACAAAATATATAGACATTCCTTTGATTACTAGTAAACTATTACATCATAATTGTAATCGATTCTAAACCAAATAAGTGGGATGTTGGAAAGTTGGAAGATAAGACCCTTTTCTTATGCGGGCTGGCTTGAACTGACCAAATCGGTTCCATCAAGTAACTACATTTAATAATTTGGTCTCTTTAGGTTACCTGGTAAGACAACCAAACTAAATCCATATTTGCTAGATTCTAATGGGTGGGCATGGATTTATAAAAGAAATTATGCACTATAAGCTAGGCTTATATTTGTACTCCAAAAGAAGATGGAGGTTTGGGTATTCCTAGAGGGAAGGAAATGAACAATGCTAGAATTATTAAGCAAGTATGTTGGATTCCTTCACACATGGATAATATATAGGTCAAATGTGTACATAACAAATACCTAAAGCAATACTCTATGGACAATGAAAATCCAAAAGGACTCCAAGAGTTGATTATAATGATGTAATTGAGTTCCCTAACCACATAGCATTGTCACTTGCATATACTAATTAAAAGACTTCTTACTCAAAGTTAATTATGCAAATTAAAGATCTTGAGGAGTTTCTGAAACTGTAGATATGCTCTAATACCAATTTAAATTCTACTAGGTTTATACCTAAATGATCCTAAAGGGGCTGTGAATAGGAGCTTTCCCAATTTAATTATGTAGCTCAATTAATTTGAATCCCTACTTAGATATAATTGCAGTAGATTTAAAGTAAGTAGTAACACATTTTTTCTATTCAAATATGAACAATGTAAGCAAGGAAGTCACAAAAACATAAATACAAGATGCAACCATGTTGATGTATGTCAATCTCATGAGCATGTGATGGGCAAGGGTAGTGTTAGGAGTCTTGTAAATGTCCTATGTGAGCTCACAAATTCAAATCATGAAGCCAAGAAGGACCAAAGACCAAGAAAGAGCACCGGGAAGAGGCACCTCAAGGAAAGTATATATCAAGCATATCATGTCATATTGTTTGCCTAAAATCAACCCTAGACATGGTTTAGGGTCCCTAAGAATGCCCTCTATAATGAATGCCCAAGATAGCTAAAAGGAAGCAGCTCATTGCTTAAATCAAAAGTTTAAGAAAATTATAGCGAAACCGATTGCATTTTTCGTAATCGATTTCACCAAACTAATTGTGAAAAGCACAATCAATTTTGGTACTGATTTTGGACAAGTTTTCTCTCAGCCATGGCCAAAACCCATAAAGCCAAATTGATTGCAATATGAGTTTTGGAAAAATATCTAAAACCCAAACCGATTGCAAACAGCGCAATCAATTTGGAGTAAAACTGGCATCCCAAACCGATTGCGCTTTTT